>JARHVA010006779.1:662500-832694 GCA_037957365.1 Torreya grandis | reverse complement strand
ATGTATGCCATCTATTGGTGAAGCAACATAGAAAAAATATAATTTAAAGGTGAATAAAGGAGACAAATGATGGTCAAAATAGTTTAATGTTGATCAACTGCAAGCATATATAGCTCAAATCTACATTCATAATTCTAGAATTCATCAAGGTTTAATAATTTCATTGTATTTTTATCATTTTTATGTTCGATTTTCAATTTTATATTTTCTTTTTGAATGTTTACAATTTTTATCCACTAGAGTAGATGTGAAAACATTATTTTACATTTTTAAATGGTTTTTCATCATTGTACAATCGTTTTATCCTTTTTTAAATTTTAAAATTATACAAAGATAAAACATTAGGTAGATGATGAGAAATATTGGTAATAATAGTTTTGAATTTAAGCACATAATACCTAAAAAATTACTAGTTCCTTGTTTAAGTTGAGGAAGTTGTGAAAATGTGGAATTTAAGCTCATGTTATTTCATGACCCTATTTGACCTACATTTAATTAATATTGATATTAGTTTTAAACTATTAGAGACATATTACTATTTTATTACTATGTTATTACACTTTTATTAGCTATATTAATACATTTCATTTTAATTGTTGAGACAGTTATGGATACATTTTCATTACAACATTGGATATTTATGTTTAATGTGTACTAACTTATTATTTAGTTAGATGTGTTATTTAAATGTTGGTATAACATTTAATATATTTAGATATCCAAATATTATTGATGGTATATTTTGTTGACTTAGAGATAGGTAATTGAGCTAGATTAAGTTTAGACTTGAGAAGCAGGGAAACATGGCGTAATAACATGGTGAATGAAATAGTAAAATCGATTGTATAAATTGAGCTTAATGGTACTATTTATTAATTCATTAGGTTACCTAATGTAAGTGTTGAGTGTTATCATTTTATGTTTTATTTCATTTTTGGTTGATTTTGGTTAGTTTTTATGTTTGTGCAAACATAACTTTACTTGATGTTATCAATTTTGGGAATTGTCACTTTGCTGAGTTGTAATTAGTTTAGTGACTATTGACTACTTGTTGCAGTCATCATTTTTGTCATTTTGGTCTATTATGTTTTTTTGTATTAATGACTATCAACTTTGATAGGGCATTTGGTCACGTATTATTTTTATGTTTGTAGTCATTTTGATTGTTGACTCTTTATCACCTTGCTTGATTATCTTGATGTTGTTAGAATTAATGTTTAACATCAACTATGTTTTAGTTGAAGACTATTGTGAATGTGTTGTATCTTCTCTATGTTTATATGCCTATGCATTAATTTTTAGGCATTAAATCACTTCTTTTCTTCATTTTTTTGTTGGGCATGCATTGTTGTCATAGCCAAATTGGCTTGGATTTGTGCTTAGGTTGTTAGGTTTTTGACCCACCTTGGGGGAATTGGTAATTAGTTGATGTTTTATTTTATAAATTCATATGAATTTAGATTCATGGAATTGGATCAATTTACCCTACAAAGGATTCGAGGATCTTATATGGATTTTTAGTTTTTATTATGTTTATTTGGACTCTGTGGTTTGAAGATCTTAATGCCTTGGGGAGACTCTGTTAAAAATTTTGGCATGGCAGCCAAGGGGAATGTAATACAACTTTTACATGAGATTTTTTGGGAGATTGAACTACAATTAAACCATTAATACTATCATCCATGTATGAATTAAGTAGAGTTAATTGGGTTAGATTTGGCTTATATTATTTGATTAATTTTGTTCAAGGCATGGGGATTTTGGATGCTAGTTTTGTATAAAACTTTAGGAGGCTAGAAGATAAGAAAAATTGATTTTATGGTGGACTTATAGATTCCAAGTAAATGGTGCTTTTAAAATTATGTGTTTGCATTTCATAGTGGTTTAAAAATGGTGAACTAGGTTATGGTTTTATCCATAAACATTGGCATTGGATTCCACCTGCATTATGGTGTTTATTGATGAAACCCTAACTAGGGTCAATGGATTTTATTTTATTTTATTTAAAATTGCATGAAAACCATTGCATAGCTTGATCATGGTTGTGATGGATGTATAATATTATGCATGTATGTTTGTTAGCTATATATATTTTGTTTGTTGGTTTTGGCTAGGGTTTATAACATTGTTATGTCATTTTATTAATGGTTATGGATATGTATTATGAGGGATTATGTTGATGATGGCTAAATCTATGTGTATTCTTGATTGAATTTATTGTGTTTCAAAAACCCTAGATGGGTTAAATAGTTAGGTATTTAATTGACTATGTTTTAAATTTGTTTTATATTTTTTTAAACCCTAACTAGGTTCATACAGGTTTATAAAGTAATGATGTTTCATTTATTTTAGCTTGTTGGTTATTTTGAACTCACGATCATACACTTGGGGGAAATGATGTTTTAAGTCTTCATGGAGTTTGAAATGGACTTTACTGTTTTGTGGAAAAATAATATTTTTGTTATTATTAAATGTCTAAATGATTACATTTGATTGTTATTTTATTTTTTGGTCATTATTTAGTTGACTCTAGATTGTCAAAACCTATTAGAATTATTGGCATGATTATGATAATGATATTTGAATTATTTCAAGTTATTATTAGTTAACTTTTAGTTGAGAATAATTATCTTGAATTATTTTGTTTGTTATGATTACATTAAATCATTACATCTAATTTTGAATCTTTTTCTATTTTGGGTATAGTCTATTTTGATCAAAATGTGACCCATAGCTTTACATAAGTTTTAATTTATCATTTTTAGATGGTTGGAATTATTGTATTCATTTTATGAGTTTCAATTTAACTCATTAATATCTATTAACTTAGTATGTGAGGATGATTTTTTGATAAATATTTATGCCCTTGAATAGAATATGGATCATAAATTAAGAATCTTTAAAAATGAGCTACGGTCATAATCAAGTACCAAGTTAATGCATCTTGGTGACTTAGTTTGTGTGGTTCATTTTCTACCTATTGTTCATTTGTTTGTCCTCAATTCATTTCATTGTCATTTCTGTAATGCCCTAATTCGATCCAACTAATGATTTGGGTGGTCTAGGGCCACTTATAGTTGGGCTTAGTGGGACTGGTGAGGCAGGTTTACCTTCATTGATTTATGTGCTAATATTTTGATTCACTTCTTCTTATCTTGAGTTGTGACAGTTGACTATAGATAAATTAAAATATTTATGTAATATATTTTATTCATTATAGTTGTATTTGATATAAATAATGTTATGTTTATCATGTAAGTTTGGCTTAATATTATGATTACATTCGATCATTTGATTATCTATGTAATCTTGTATTATTATTTAAATATGAAATTCCATTGGTTCATTAATATAGTTGGTAATACAAACATAATTATGTGATTTTATCATGTACTTATAGTTAATCACTTGTTTTAGAATAAGTAGATTTATGACATTGATTAGAAAGCTTTGGCGTTCTAGTTGCTATATTTTATTGATCATCAATTGAATTATAACTAAAAATGTGTTCATAGTTTGGCTCTCACATGTACATCATTGAGTTAGTAGTATTGGAATAACTAGTTGATTGATGATGTAAATAACTATCTTTTAACTTGGTTGTAAAATTTATTTGTGATTTTTACATGATTTTTATAATGTAAATAAGTGCATGAGAATTGAAAATTATTTTTAGCGTGTTAGGATTTATTCATAAGAGTAAACTTGGAAGTTAAACAATCTTGTATGATTCTTATGAAATCAACATTAGGCTTATAAAAGCTAAGATATGTTATTAATTGCATAAATTCACTTTTGTTAAGCATTATAATACATTATTATGATGTATTTTGTAAGTTATGTTTTAAAGGACTTTTCAAATTAACTTATACTATACAAACTTCATTGTTAGATGAATTAATTAATGAGATTTGTTTGAGACTAAATTAGAGTCCTTAAGACCTTAAGGTAATAACTATATGGATTAATGAAATGAAATCCTTTTTTTTTATAAATTGGAAAATTGAATATATTATAATCACATAATACTTATGTGTGAGTTAGTAATTACTGTTAGAATCTTTGTTAAGGATTAAAATGGGGAAATTACTTAAGTAAATTTGTATTAAATCCTTAAATTCTATTAAAAGACAATCATTTCACTTTGAATTAATAAGCATTGCCAAGTGTAGTAGACTTTTATGGGTAGCTCCTTTTAACTCATTAAAATTAAATTACATAAGATTATATAAATCTTATGCATATGATGTAAGTAACTTGGAAATAAGAGGCATTTTATGATTGAGGATCAAATGCTCCATGTTTGGAATTGGCCATTGGAACATTTAAAAAGCTAATTCATATCCTTATATCATAAAGGAGGTTAATATAATTATATTATTAAGTTATTATTAATAATCTACTTCAAAATATAATAACTGGTAAGTTCTAATCTTAATTCAAGTAATTAAAAGATGCTTAGGCTAAAGTCATGAAACTAGCCAAAGGTTTAAATATTCAAATCAAGATTAAAATTAAGACTTAATATCAGTTTACTTAGTTTATGAGACTATTAATATATATCAATTCTATTGAACTCATATGACACTCGTATCGGTAATAATGGGAATTGTAAGGTTAACCTTAAGCTAATGTAAAAGACTCAAGCATGCCTCATCATGTACTTGTACACTATTTGTAAAGTTGTAATATGTTCCTAAAGAGAACATAAGCATGGTTTTTGAAACATCCCATGAATTTTGAACACTTACTAAAGTATTTCATGCCAAACCTCATGCTTCTGTTTGCTTGTAAAATCAAAAATGTGTTCCAAATCTTTGTATTGGTTTTAGAAATAGTCCTTTTCCTTTGATCTTTTTCTACTTCTTGTGATTTAGTAGATCTTGCTTAAGCAAGCTTAGTATGATGATTATTATGTTGAATTCATTCACACTTTACCAATATTTGTTGAAGTTTGTTGAATTACCCCATGAGGTACTTATTATTCTATATCATATACAAGTACTTAGGTAAGAGCATAAATCAGTGATGGCTCTACTAAGAAGACCACCATAAAGTATGTGGATAAAGATGAGTCATTAAGACCACACTAACCCATGTATATTCAAATAATAAGTGGTTAAAAAACTTCTTAATGAATTAATTAATGATTTATATACTTGGTCTAGTTCATGTGTTGGCTATAGCATAATTATGGATCTCATTACATGTCTCCATGTTAAACTATGGTTGAAAATTTAATCCATAGTTTTTGTTTTGAATTATGGAAAAAAAATTATGGTTGTGACATATTGGTATCATTTCATGGTTTACTACTCTAAGAAACTTTGGGAAATGTTTTTTGTTGATTTTTTATTGATATGTTGTTTCTTTCACCATAGGATGATGAGGACACGATCTAGAATAGTAGACAATAACCCAATAAATGTTAACCTAGGTAGAGAAAAAGGTCAAGGTTGTAGGGAAAATATTTTTAAGAGAGAGGAACCACCTTTAAATAATGTTAATAATAATGTTGAATCTCCTAATTATGAGGAAAATAATCCCAACATTAACCAAGAGGTAGTTTTGAATGGAATTTTGAATGTATTGAATTCACTTCAAAGTAAATTGGACACCCAATAACAAAGGTTGAACAATCTAGATGGTGTTTTATCTAAATAATTCCTAATTAGAGGTAAAAGGAAAGTTTATGAACCATAACTTCATAATAACTTTGATAATGTGATCGATCATATCATTAAAAATCTAAATAAGTTGCCTCTGCTAACCTTTTTAGTTGAGGAATTAGGTGATGCAGCTAATGCATGGTTAGTATACCTACATAATTATTTTAATCTATATAACATGTCCTCTAATGTGAAGGTAAGAGTAGTTATTTATAGGAGAACCATCTATGTGCTCTAGAGGGTTACCAATAAATGCCTCTTACTTAGCCTATTTTTAAAAGGCAGTTCAAGAAGAGGTATCTCAGTTCCAACTTTAAGGAACAAAAAATGTTTGATTTTCAAATGTTGAAACAAGAGAATATGATTGTGACTTAATATTCAAAAATAAATAAAATATGTTGTATCATGTTAATTACATGCATGAAAAAAAAATAAAGTCACTAAGTTAAAGTTGGGTTTGAAAGAGATATTAATGTATGATGTGAATATAACCAATCTTAAGATTATAACTATTACTATTGAATTTGCTCATAGGGTAGATGATAAAGATAAGGCTAGTTAAAAGAAAAGACAAGATTTCAAACATAATAGGTAGCAATCTAAGAATAAAAATATGTCCCCTTATCCTAATAATTTTAAGAATATGAATTATCCTAAGTCTACTACTTTTAAAACAAATCTAACATAAAGTAGTCAAATGTGCTTGTTACTAGAACAAATACCATTTTAGTGATGTTGCAACGGATTTTAGTAAATTGAAAACGTGGTGATAACCACTACTGTAAATATTTACCTAAGATAAAATAGGTGAATTGGCTAATCACAGAGTATATGTAACTATGGATAATAGAAGCATAGATTTCCAAACAAATCCTATTGAAATTAGAGGTAAAATAAATGATTTTTTTGTTTTAATTTTATTTTATTTGGTAGCAACTAGTAGTATTATGGATCCTAAGCTAGTAACATGTTGTAAATTGAATCTGATGACTTTGAATGATGGTTGGTATGTTGAGTTTGGCTTAGGTAAAATAGTACCAATTACTAAGTGTATTGAGAGTATAAGCTTATATTTAGACATTTTTTAGACCCAAGTTGATTTATTTTTATCTCCTCTTGGATCCTTTGATATTATCTTAGGCATGGATTGGTTTTAGTAGCATAAAACAAATTTGGATTATTGTAGCAAAGTGATATTTTATTGTAATGACTTGGAGAACATGTAAAAATTCAAGGTTTGCTGAAATCAAAAGTATATAAGTTGATATCAACTTTATATCAAAATAAATTAGTATGTAAAGATTTTAAGTTATATGTTGTTTAGATGCAAGAAATTGCACATATAATAGAATCGGTTTTTAAAGAATATCCATTTTTTCAATAATTTTTTGATATTTTTCTAGATAAATTATCTAGTTTACCTCCTAAACATGAATTTGATTTTTCCATTGATGTAGCTCCAAGGCTAGCCCCTGCATCAAAAGCACCTTATCAAAAGAATGTAGTAGACTTGTAGGATCTGAAAGCTTGGTAATAGGAACTATTGGAAAATGGTAGTATTAATCCAAGTGTGTCAGCTTGGGGTACACTAGTGGTCTTTATGAAAAATAAAGATATAACCTTATAATTTTGTGTTGTCTATCACATGTTTAATAAGCTTACCATTAAGAATCATTATCATTTGCTAAGGATAGATAATCTATTTGATCAAATGAAGGATGTAACTATATTTTTAAAGATAGAATTGAGATTAAGCTATCACTAGTTGAAGATCAAGAAAGAAGATATCCATAAGACTAATTTTAGAATAAGGTATGGATATTACAAGTTTACAGTAATGCCTTTTGGTTTAATTAATGTACCTATTACATTTATGAACTTAATGAATAGTGTATTCAAGGATTTTATAGACACATTTGTTCTATTATTCCATGATAATACACTAATCTACTCTAATAATGTAGTTGAACCTGAATAAGATTTACACTTAGTGTTGTAAAGGCTAAGGCATCATAAATTGTTTGGTAAACTATCTAAATATAATTTCTTTCAATCTAATATCCATTATTTAGGTCACATTATATCTAAAGCTAGTATATTTTTTATCCAACAAAGATTAAAACTATTTAAGATTGGCCTACTCCTAAAAAGATACATGAAGTACATAGTTTTATGGGACTGGTTGGTTATTATAGAAGATTTATTGTATTTTTTATAAATTGGCTAACCAAATAAATTCCTTGTAGCACAAGAGTAAGAATTTTGTGTGGAATTCATAATGTGAGTAAATCTTTCCTAAATCTTAAAGAGTTATTGACTTCAACACCTATACTTGTTATATCAAATTTGAATGGAAATTTTGAAATATGGGTTGATGCCTTTAAGGAAGGCTTAGGTGGCATGTTAACTCAAGATGGTTTAGTTGTGGCTTATGAGTCATAAAAACTAAAGGACAATGAAAATAATTATACCACTCATGACCTTGAGCTTGCTACTCTTATTTAGGCTTCAAAGCAATGGAAACACTTTTTTTTAGTTAAACATTTTGAGGTAAAATTTTATCATCACAGTCTATAATATTTATTTTCCTAGGATGATCTAAATGCATTCCAATATAGATGGCTATAATTTTTAAGTAATTTTTATATGAATATTTCATGCATTAAAGGTAAGGATACTTTTGTTGTTGATGCACTTAGCTGACACACGTATCTCACTACCTTATCTATTCTAGATAATAATTTTAGAACTAAATTATTATAATAGGTGTTCTAATAAATTTTTCCAAGATGTAAGTGTAAATTTGGTCTATGAACATGTTGAAAATAAATTTTATGATTTTTTTATATATTTTGATGGTTTAATCGAGCCTAGTGACTTAAGGAATATTTTTCTAAAATAAATGCATGTAACACCTCATTTGATCATCTAAGTGTCACAAATATGACCCATGAATTAAAAAGGTTTTAATATTTTCCTAAAATTAAATATCAAGTTGGTGAATTTGTGTAAGATGTGTGGAATGCTAGCATGTGAAATCTAAACATTACCATCTAGGATGATTATTGTACCCTCATAATGTACTATGAGGTAAGGGGGCTATGATTTTTTTGGATTTCATAGCTTATTTTCAAAAATCTAAAATTAAACATGATATTATTCTGGTTATGATAGATAAATTTACTAAAGTTGATCATTTCATTGTTAGAAACTTGATTGGTGATGCATATGTGTTTGTTTCACAATTTGTAAAAGACATAGTATGGCTTCATGGAATGCTTGAAGTTATTATTTTAGATAGAGATAAAAAATTTACTTCAAGGTTTTGGAAAACTTTGACTTCAACTTTTGGTACAAGGTTGAATTTTATTTCATCTTATCACCTAGAAATAGAAGGTTAGACAGAATGATTAAATCAATTTATAGAAGACATTTCAAGAATGTATGTGATGGATCAATAAGGTAAATGGGAATATTATTTACACTTAGTTAAATTTGATTATATACCATTTAGTGATTAAAATAGCTCATTTTGAAGCTTTGTATGGATGCAAGTGTAGAAATCCACTTGGTTAGAGAAGTTTAAAAAATAAGACTACTGTTGGTCTTGATATTTTGAAATAATATTATAGGAAAATGGAAAATATAAGGAAAAACTTAAAGGTTACCTCTGATAGGCAAAAGAGTTATGCTTATTTGAAAAGGACACCATGTGAATGCCAAGTGGGAGATAAGGTTTTTCTTCATGTTAGACTACATAAAAGTTCAATTAAATTTGGAAAGTCTTCCAAATTAGCTCCTTAGTTTATAATACCCTTTGAAATTTTAGATAAAATTAGTTCTATTGCCTACTGACTAGCCCTTCCTCCTTCCTTATCTCAAATTCACAATGTGTTTCATGTTATTTTATGGAGAAAGTATATCCTGGTCCATCTCATGTTTTAGATTGGACTCATAGTTAGGTTTTTAAAGAGGAAATATGTAGTTGGGCCCAGTGAAGAGAATATACCATCATAGTGTTAAATTGAGAAATCATGAGATTTCCCAAGTGTTGGATCAATGGGATCTTTTATCGGAAAGAAGTTCTACTTGGGAAGATGAGAGTCCTTTTAGGTAGCATTATCCTTGGTTATTTTGATTACTAGGATGGATCTTTTCCAAGTGGAGGATGATGTCTTGACCTTGTTTGACCTAAAATTCATATTGTTTTTATCTATGAATTATTCAAGACATATTATTGTTTACTTACTATAGTGTTACAGTTATATTAACTACATTGATTAATTTAATTATAATTATTGAGACAATTATAGACACATTTTCATTAAAACATTAGATATTTATTCTTAATGTGTACTAATTTATTATTTAGTTAGATGTGTTATTTAAATGTTATTATTTAATTTATTGTATTTATATGTCTAGATATTATTGATGGTCTATTTTTTGACTGTAAGGATAGGTAATTTGAAAGCATACATTAAAGGTATTCATAGGCTCATTTGAATCTTTTTAGGTAGTAAAAATTGATGATATAAGACAATAAAATCCATATGTATCTTGAAATTATTGATGAAAATGGTTTTAATATGATTCCAAGAAGTTATGGACCCATTTGGTAGGCCCAAGTACTAGGCATAAGTGACCTCTCCCAAGGAATAATGGAAGAGGTGGTAGGCAACATCTTCATGTTGCACTTGTGTTTAGATCAAGGCATCCTTAAATGTTTTTATGTGCTCTTAGACTAACTAAATCCCATTGGGCATATACTTTGGGAATAATTTACCTAGATTATTTGGTAAATCATGATTAGGCCCTTGAACATTCATAGGGCATCCACCTCCACAAAGCCAAGTGATATTACCCACAGTTGGTGGATTTTAAAGGGCATAAAATGTGTTAATGAATGGTGTTACAATAGTATGTGAGATATTAATTGAATGGGCTTCTATGTTTCTTAATTTCTCCTTATTTTTTCTTAGTTTACGATGTTCACTAAGCTCAAGGAGTTCAAAATCAGCCCTTATGGATTTTGACCTCATTGATATTCTTCTCTTTTATAGCTTAGTTTTTGGGAAGTGTGAATGTGGGAAACACTCACAAATGTTCAAGTTTAAAAAAAATTTACTAAGTTTTCAATTTCATGCTTTTTGATAGTTAAAGGCCCTCTTTCTAGCACCAATTTTGTTTACATGCATTTTGATACGATGCCAAAATTCTAGGTATACCTCATGACTCACCTCTCTTGAAAGTATATTTTAGGGAATCTCCCTAAGGTTTTTGTCTATTATGTCATGACATGTTGATCTTCATTCAAACAAGTGTTATGACAATTCTAATTCAAGGGGCTTGTGCAAGTTTAACTATCATAAGTGTTAAACATGTGTTTCAATGGGTTTTAGTTATTTGAATAATGTAAACTGAATTTCATGTTTGTCATTTTTATTTAAGTGGGTTTCATTAAAATGGTGTAAACAATAAAACATGCATTCATTTAAAATTCCCAAAAAATCATTGTTTAGGGTTTTTCATAATGTGTGTGACTAATTTCAATGTTCGATCCATTATTCTTAACATTCAATAATACAGTAATAATGATAGAAACAAATATTAAAATCAAGATAGATGTTTAGGTAGATTGCATTCACATTTTTTTATTCTAACTAACTAATAAAAAGTAATAAAAGATAATGGAGAGGAAATAAATTAAAAACCTATGATAAGCAAAGCAAATTTGAAACCACTGATTGAATTTAACACCCAAAAATCAATCCCTCATGTGACTAAATGATCCATAATCACCATGGGAATGATGCAAGCATATAAAGAGAATGATAGGATTAGAAGAAGATAAATGACCACTATTCACATGTGTAGATCATCAATAAACCTCCATAATCTTATATAAATCAATATTTTCATTTTGATAACAATTTTTTTTGTTGATTACAATCGATTACATCCAAATCTCACAAATGTAAACTAGGATTATAATATTAAGGGAGAGATTAATATGCTAAAATAATAAATTATATGAAAAATAAGTGTGACTGGCTCTATAGTCTCTTTTGGAGAAGAAAAACCAACCCTTTTACAATAAAAATCCTTCCTTATATAGAACTACAATCTTCAAGGGGAAGATTTTCCTACCAAAATGGTCAAGCACATCCATTAATGCTTAGAGACCACTTTTCATGAAAAAATTATTCCACTTCATTTTAATTTTACTATTCACCACCTACACAAGATTAAAAACAAGTCACTTGTCAAAATGGATAACTTTTGGGTCTTTTAAGTGCACTTTATCATGGCAAAAATAGAATAGGGTTAGAATAATGGACATAAAAATTAATTTATAAACCCTCTCAAGAAACTAATTATATCATATTTCCTGAATCAAACCACCTTTCCAATGAATTAATTAGTTTTCAAATTCTATGATTGGATCAAAAATTATGACCATAAAATTGACCCCATGTCATGGCATGTCAAGGTTTTTGGGTTCTATTATAGGTGTCAAGTTATAACCCCTGTAGTGTGGGTATTTATGTCCAATGGATACAATGCATCCCTAAAACCTTGACACATGCAAGGGAGGTCAAAAACCATAACACTTTAAAAGGAGACCTAAAATTATCCTTAGGACAAAGTGACAAACACAAAAAACCTCTAGAAGGACCTAATCTTCATGATGTAGAGATGGACAAGATCAAAGATAGAAATATGATTACAAATACTGATTGGAAAGTCATTTTATAAAAAAATATACCATGACGTGCATGTCAAAATAATATTTTCAATGCCTTAAACATTTTTTGAAATGAATCTTGGGATCAAAATTTATGGCAAAAAACCTAACCCCTTGTCAAAGCATGTTGGGGTTTTGGGACTGCAATGCATTCATTGGGTTCCAACCCCCTACACTACAAGAGTTAGAGTTTGATGACTCCAATTTAGTCCTAAATCTACAATAAGTGCATGGGAGGTCCAAAACTCATATGAGCTAAAAGGGGGAAGAAAAAACACTTCAAAAATAAGGGTCAAACATGAAAAACCTTCTTTAGGATATAATCTATACAATGAGGGAGATAAAAATAATAGGTCTAGGAAAAAGGCCACAAAACCATATTATCATAACCCTAAATAAATAGACTTATAAAAAAAAATTATGTCAAAACAAAATTTCTAATGTACTAAGCAGTTCATGAAATGGATCAATTAGTCAAAAGTTATGACCAAAAGATCACCACCCTATCTGACCATGTCAGGGGTTTGATGCCTGCAATGAAAGCATCAGGGTTCAATGCTTAAAATTTATTAAATGGGTTCCAATGGTTGTAATGTATTCATTAGGTTCTGATGTATGTAATGCAATCCTAGGACACCAACATATTCATGGGAGGTTGAAAACCTCGACACTCTAAAAAGAGGTCAAAATGACATTTTCAAGCTAAGGTTAAAACATGAAACTTTCTCACATAGATTCACTCTGAGATGGAAGGATTTTTAGAATCTATAATGGCATGTAAATTGATAAAAATCCTTGTGACATCTTGAGAGAGCTGAACATTCCACATGCAGAGCAGGGGCCTAACTCCTACAACTACAAGAAGAAGGTCAAAATGAAATTTAGGGACCAAGTGTTATATATGAAAATTTATTATATGGACTTGGTCTCCATAATGGGATAGTTTTAGGGATCCTAAAAGGTAATTATATAAATATGATCCCCTAGATTAGGTTAAGAGAGTTGAGAGAGATAGCATTCAAATGTGAATTAGGAGCTCAAGACTCTACTTTTACGTTAAGTGTAAAATAAAAAGTTGACTCACATAGACATGGTATTTCTAATGGTGGTGGTTTTGAGTCCTAGTTTATCATTAAAATCAATATGGACCACCAAGGCAAGTTGTAGTGCTAATACCAATAAATCATGAGCACATGTGAGAGTAGAGTAAAAGGCCAAAAGGTTCCCTAATAGGTTCCCTAATTCTTGGAAAAATTAGGGCATGTTGTAAAAGTAACAACATTCTTGATCTCTACCTTCCACTCATTCTAATGAGAAACAATATTCTTGGATAAATTTTATCATAACCTTCAATTGTATCAATAAAACTTGTGAGACCAATAGTATGGTTAATCTCCCATACTTCAAAATTATGTTGTAGCTCCTTAGCCAATGTAGGCTCAACTCTCCACAAATTCCCTCCCATCTTGATGAAAACAAGGCTCTTGTTACTAATAGTGGGGCTTGAAATGGGATGAGGACCATACACATAAATGACACTATTAAAGCATCCCACCTGTACTTCTGAATCTAAATCCTTGATACATATCCTAAATATTATAATACATAGTAGATCATTATTACCATAACACATGATACCACCATTTAAATATAGGTTATGATTAACACCATTCACCCTAAAATGCACCTTAATAATGGGCTTATTAGTAACATCAACCCTGTAATCCCTCTAATAAGGTAAAATCTAACCATGTTATAATATTCTAAAATAATCTTAATAATGAGTAGAGGAACTTTCTTTGCTAATAATATCATCAATACCATTAGGTAAGGCATCTCCCTTGAGCCAAATCTTGAACAAAGGGGAAACCACTTCCCTATTATCAAATTAGTCGACAACCTTATTACCTTCCTATACATATGTTAGAAGATAACATTTGAAATAAATTACCAATAATGTAAATTTATTCATTAATATTATATATACTCTAGCTTACCTTATTTATATTTTTAAGGTAATTTATGATATTAATGGAATCACCCTCAATCAACAATCTCTCAATACCTAAATCCTTAGCTAATTAGACCACCCATAAAGTAGTGAATTATCTAGTATCTCATACTACCCTCATATGCTTCCACCAACTACCCTTTATCATCTCTTAGGAATCCTTCCACCTAACATTCTTGGATTTCCTTTTTATTCCCCATCAAAATTTAATTTGACCCACCCAAGTGAAGGAACCATTCATTTTACCTTTTTATATATTTTATTATAGGGTCCACAAAAGGTCTATTCTCCAAAGTTAGCTACCAATTCTTTATAATATTTGATTATAAATGTGAAAAAGTCTACTTCTTATCCCATTTAATACTTTTTAAATTTTCAATGAGGAGATCCATAATCTTATTGGCCCCTCCTTTGCTTGAGTGTTTAATATCCCTAAAAAAAATTTTTTTCATTCTTTCCAAACCCCCAAAAGAAGGTGAGGAAATTCCAAACTCCAAAGTTTTTTGAGCTCCTAAATTAAATAATTGGCCATCCAAGCAAGCCAAAAAAATAATAAAAAAGGATGAGAATAACAAATATAGATCTTATCAAGGAAAAACCCCCACACCTTGAAAACATTATTCATTTGTGTAAATAGATGAAATGCCTCCATTAAAACATGATAATCAAGATAATAAAAATGAACATAATGATCATATGAGGGTGAAGATAGAACTAATCCCCATGAACATAATAGGGCAGATCTTGACCAAGTTAAAATCTTATCCAATTTTCATGGACTTCATCAATCCCCTAAAGATATAGGTAGAGTTTTCCAATTGATTTTAGCATTTAAGGCTACAAACAAGGTAATCTAGCCACATATCAAGTAACTCAAAAAGAGACTTTACCATTATTATCCAATCCTTTAAAGTTAGTACTTATTCATTAGGTATTTAAACCATTACTACTTGTAATATGGCTACACTTCCAATCACCCATGTGACACCCACCCAAGGTTTTGGGGCAACACAAGACCTTCAAAAAATTATGATACCTATACCTATGTAGGCAACCTTTACCTCTCCCATGATGGATACACACATTATATTACCAACCTTTCCTAGTAAACATTCCCCTGAGTAGATTATTACAGATCTGCATGCTAAGGTGTTATAGCTAGAATGAGGTGCAACAAGAGCTAGTCATTCCATAGACTCAAATGGTTTTATCCATAACCTATTATCCCATAAGATAGAAACTTACCATTTGAAAATAGGTTTTTTATCTCCAAATCTCTCATTATATTAAGGTAAATTTGATCTTGAATAAAATATTAGATCATTACATGCAACATGTTTAGACTATGTATACAATGACAAGTTATTGACCAAGTTATTTCCAAAAATCCTTAATAAATATACATTATGATGGTGTTATTATCTCCATATTCAATATTTAATGGAATTAAATCCTTTCGATAACCAATTCCTAGCTCACTTTTCCATCAACATCAATGAGAAGATATCCTATGCACAAATTATTAAGCTTAAGTAAGTGTCAAATAAACCAATCAGTGACTATGTACTTCCATACAAGACCATACTATCTAAGATGACCAATTTTATGGTGGATAATGAATTAAAATATATACTCAAAAAAAAATTTATAGAATCACTCCATGATTCAATTATATATAAGAGATTCAAATCATTTGATAAGTTATGCCATACAATGAGGGATAGAGAAGTCATGTTAATTACTTTGAACAAACTTAAATATACATCAACTCTTATGACTACTTCAACAATGAAATTTTAATTAAAAATATGTTAGAAGGACAAACCAAATGATAATAAGAATGAGGTGAAGATTAAAATCAATTTAGTTTCACAACCTAAAAACCAATTATAATTGGCAGCTCCACAAAACAAGTAGTTTTCATGATTACTTTCACCTCTTCATTTTCTACTAAATAAGTTGATCGAGAATAACCTTATCACGTTCGTTCATCCACAAGATAGTTAATTGATTATGCCTTATGATGGTAATGCATATTGGGATTATCATCAAATTATATGTCATTCAATAATAGATTCTTTAATTTAAGCTAAGACATAATATATAAGATCTTGCATATGACAACATTATTCATTTGGGTACTCCTAAGGAATATAAACTACAACACAATGGAAATAAAAAATTTAAGATCTTTGGTGATCATGTTCCTAAACATGAAACAATAAAAACCAAGGACATTTTAGAGGTACATTATGCATACAACATACATCTTCCACCAACAACATATGATCAACCACTATATACTATCATTGGTACACTTAACAATATTCCACTTTAGCAACCCATGATCACATTATATGAAAATGATATAGTTGATGATGATTAAAATTTTCATGAATTATTCATATGAGCCAACATTGATAAAAAACCTATACATAATTTTATAATTTACAATAGCTCAAGTGATAATGTTTATATGATGGCACTTCGCTAATCCCTTAGGTACACACCACAAGATTGATAAAATACATCAAAAGCAATTGAAGGATTCTATGAGTATAAACATAATACCTCAAGATGCATATAGTTTAGACACCCAAATTTCATACAAGCCCATTTTTAAATTCCTTTATTTCAACTTTACACACATAAACTATTGATGTTGAATAAGGTATCTATCAACTCATTTATTTGGGTCTTCCCTTTCCATTTTGAATATTAGTATGGTCACTTGTCCACTATTGTTAATCCCAAAAATATCATCAAGGGATCCTCAATCCATTGCTATTATTTATCTATATTCTTTATGGACAACTTTTTATTTAAATAATAGGCACAGGATCACCAACCTATCTGTAAGGAAGGGACTTATCCAGGCATAATTTGTAGAGTTAATTTTGGGTCACATTTCATTTGAATCCTATTTTTTCCTTTGGGTCTTGTTGGGTTAGCTTTTTCACACAAATATATCTTGAAATTTAAATTTAAAAACTTTATAACTATAAAAATACTCTAAGGATTTAAGGACAACACTCAAAACTTTAAAAATACTATACAAATATTTCATGTTTTATCTATAGCATTATTGAAGTAATATTCAAGGTTTAAAAATATTGAATTCAAATTTGAATGCTTTTGAAAAGGGTAAAATATGAGAAGGATAATCTATAATTACATTCAAAATTTCACACATAAACATTATTGGGAGAACTACACTCAAGTTTAAACCCTCTTCAGATTATTGGCAATGTAGTTCAGTGGTTGGTCATTCAATGCGGATTGACCAAAGTCAGTCCAACTCAATCCTTTTCACGTAACTCCTCCCCTATTTTATATCAATTTGGTATGTGTGTATTAAGTATAGTTTTGTATTGTAGGTATCTCTACATGATATTTCAAATCTATAGGTACATCAACTATCTCATTTAACATAGATGCAGCTAGTGAAATAACCAAATTTCCATAGAGTCAACATATACAAGTCCATAGACAACAAATGTTATCATCATGAACTATTATTCATGCATGTGCTATTATAAAGGAATATCCTCAAGTTTTGTTCTTGATCCTACATTATTATATTACTACCTTCACATGTTTTTTACTATCAGTTATCAGTCACAATGAACTCAAACAAGTCTTCAATCAATAGATAAAACCAACTTACATTGTTCTCAAGGGAGTGTGGACATGTCAAAAAGCATATTTTGAATCTAGTCTTCATTATAAGTAGTCACAACCCTTTATTTTATTGATTTCCACTGTTAGATATCTAAAATAGTCAACCAATCATTGTATCTAGGATAAATACATTTATTGTTATTATTTCAAACAATAACATCTTTCTATATTTAGTAAGTTGAAAATAGAATTGTTAATAATTTTATATCTTTAGCATTATGATTTTTCTAAAGTTTTAAACCTATTAAATAAATATTTTAATTGTTAAATCAAAAATAGGGTAAAACATATTGGTGAACATGTACATTTTTTGAGAATTGTTTTCTTTTTCACTTTTTGTTCTAGGGTTTTAGAATTCACGATTCCCATACACTAAAGAAAACTTTGATCATAATTTAATATATTTTATTGATCATTACTCTAGGATTTCTCTTTGACCTAAGGGTTTTAAATTGAATTCTTTATTTCCAAACATAGATTTTTTTTTAATTTCATTTTACTTACTTTTTAGAGATCATGTTTTGATAGTTTTCAAACTCATAGGAGCTATCGATTTAGGAAAATTAGTATTTAGTTTTAATTGATTCATGGTGTTAAGTTTAATAATATAATACTCAATCCATTATACAGCATTATATATGGATTTATTTTCCATCCACCTCATGATATATCACAATCACCTAAATTTTATTTTTTAGCCATAGGAGCCTTCAACTATTTATTTTTATAGTGCACCAGTAAGTGGTTAGCTTTTGTAATGTCCCTTACTTAGGGGCTCCTTTTTTCTACAAAAGCTCTGATACCACTATAATATCCCCTTCTGATAGGGAATATAGAAAGACAAAAGCTCTGATACCACTGTAATATCCCCTTCAAATAGAGAATATAAAAATACAAAAGCTCTGAATAGAGATATGATTTTTATAGAATAAATTCAAAATAAATAAATAAATCACAATATAATCTCGTATTTATTCACTCAGACTATTGCAATAGATATCCTCTGTCATGCATATTAAAGAATATTCAAATACGGTCTTAAAAACTTGAGTATTCTACAAATTGGGAATAAAACATGAATCTGGTACGTCTCGGCCTACTGTGTCAAAAACACAGTCACTGATGTCAGTTATACTACCATTGTCAGTCGACTGGGGTCGTTAACCTATCAACGTCGATGATATGTCAGCCAATGTCGGTCGTTGTGGATCTCTGCCTGCCGATGTCGATCTCTGCCTGCTGATGTTGGTCTCTGTGTGAATCTATATGGATTTGTACGGATCTGTACGGCCGCCAATAAAGTACACCCTATTTGTTGGACCCCTGATCTCAAGATATATGGCTCTAATACAGAATATTTCTATTTGTATAATTTATTGAATAAAAACTTAGGAAATAAATACCTAAATTACTGTGATAATGATACCACTGTAATATCCCTTACTTAGGGGCTCCTTTTTTGAACATAAAACTCTGATACCACTATAATGTCCCTTACTTAGGGGCTCCTTTTTTCTACAAAAGCTCTGATACCACTGTAATATCCCCTTCAAATAGAGAATATAAAAATACAAAATCTCTGAATAGAGATATGATTTTTGTAGAATAAATTCAAAATAAATAAATAAATCACAATATAATCTCTTATTTATTCACTCAGACTATTACAATAGATATCCTCTATCATGCATATTAAAGAATATTCAAATACGGTCTTAAAAACTTGAGTATTCCATAAACTGGGAATAAAACATGAATCTGGTATGTCTCGGCCTACTGTGTCAAAAACACAGTTACCGACGTCGATTATACTACCGAAGTCAGTCGACTGGGGTCGTTAACCTGACGACGTCAGTGATATG
The DNA here is from genome assembly GCA_037957365.1 of Torreya grandis. Taxonomy (NCBI): domain Eukaryota; kingdom Viridiplantae; phylum Streptophyta; class Pinopsida; order Cupressales; family Taxaceae; genus Torreya; species Torreya grandis. The sequence goes on along the minus strand of JARHVA010006779.1, from coordinate 812,723 downwards.
TCAGCCGATGTCAGTCGCTGTGGATCTCTACCTACCGATGTCGATCTCTGCCTACTGATGTCGGTCTCTATGCAAATTTGTACGGATCTGTACAGACTTTGTACGGCCACCAATAAAGTACATCCTATTTTTTGGACCCTTGATCTCAAGATATATGGCTCTAATATAGAATATTTCTATCTATATAATTTATTGAATAAAAACTTAGGAAATAAATACCTGAATTACTGTGATAACTTTTGTGTGAAGTTATCTCTCAAAATACCTAAAATATTGTGATAACTTCTGTATGAAGCTATCTCTCAAATTGGCAATAAATTAGCTGATATCTCATAGCCTCTGAATCGCACACACTGAAGAGTGGATGTTCTCCAATGCAAATGGAATCCTAGAACCCTTTTCTCAGTCTTCACAGAAGAATTCTTCAATATCAAAATCAATAATCAAATCATAATCAATAATGGCCTCCATGAGAAACCCTTATACCCTCAAAAAGATGTGCTTGCCCTAATTAGAGTTTTCTTAAATTATAATTAGGGTTTCTTAATTTAAAATAGGCCAAATAATTAATATTTGATTAAATCAATCAAATATTAATATCTCCCTCAATACATGTCAGATCCTCAAACCAACTAAAGCTGGTGAATCAGGGAGTGATTCTACACATGACCATACCAAAATAGGGGTGTTCCACTGCATGTCAAATAGCCCTAAATAATAAGAGCTTAGGCAAATATGTCCAAAAGATCTTGAATGAAAACCAACTATAGAAATTCTGCTAATCGAAGCCACGCCAAGCTCCATCAAGACCCTTTATCCATCCTCTCAGCCTACGAGGGTCGCATAATAGGATAATCATCAAGTCTATTGATGTCCACTAAAAAAGGGGACATGACAATCCACCCCTCCTAAAATTGTTTATCCCCAAGCAATCTCGAAATAATGAACCACTTGATCCACCTGGATCCCAAATGTAGTTATGCTCTGCACTGCTGTTAATCAATGCAAGTTCCTGCAATATCCTCTGAAATATAACCAAGAGGAATCCAAAATCAAACTAGCGAATGCAAGTCAACCAAACTCCAAGATCACAAATACTAGGTACACATTCCACCATGCTATGCGGAAGGCACACTCCAACTCTGCAACAACTCCCAAATGGAACTATGCCAAGTGTGGATAATCCACACACTGTACCTCTACTGTGATCAAAATATCTCTGATGTAAGTCATGCACCAACAAACTATCAATCACAGCACTTATCACCATGCCATGACTATCACAACTCTCATCCCATAACTGATGACAAACACTTATAGTGTAAGGTCGATAGAAGGCACCACTCTCGATCAGTGGTTCATACTGCAATCCAAAAGAAACTAACTGCAACTGATCACTAACCAAGCCTGAACCAACTACTACCTCTGAAAACACCTCTAAATGAGTAGTATCACAAATAGGAACCAAACCAATTGTTGGCTCACCAACATCATAACTGATCTCTGAGTATACCTCCACACTCTGAATGCAAGCATCAGACTCATCCTCATCTAACTTTGAAGAAGCTGTTGCAGAAACTATCTCATCATCACAATCTCCAGCTCCCTCATCCTCTACAACTAACTGAGAGTCCAAATCCTCATGACTAAGCTCATCCACATGTCTCTCAAAATCTTGGTGAGCCACCTTCATTGCCTCTACCTTAGGCTCTGAAGCCTTTGACTCTGACTCCTCAGAACTATCCTACTGTTTGAAATCTTCTAATTTCGAATCCTCACAATACGCCCATATCACACTATGTGCCTTGCCCTTAGGCCTCAAAGGACAATCATGATTGGCATTATATGGACCTTTACAGTGTAAGCAAAGCTTTTTCCTACATAGACCGTTAAGATCCTTTTGATCCAAAGGTGGTGTTGTTGGGTTGGCCTTTGAATCATTCTTAACAAACGTAGGCCCTAAAAAAATTCATTTAACCTCTTCAAACTTTGTTTTAGCTTCTCCATATCCTTGTCCCACTATTTCTGAGTACTTGAAGTCATCATGGATACTTCACTTATTCAATGACTAATCTACCCACCAGGATGGCAGGAATTTGGCTTTGATCTACCCAAACTACCCAACAGGTTGGCAGGAATTTGGCTTTGATACCACTGTGATATCCCTTACTTAGGGGCTCCTTTTTTGAACATAAAGCTCTGATACCACTGTAATGTCCCTTACTTAGGGGCTCCTTTTTTCTACAAAAGCTCTGATACCACTGTAATATCCCCTTCTAATAGGGAATATAGAAAGACAAAAGCTCTGATACCACTGTAATATCCCCTTCAAATAGAGAATATAAAAATACAAAAGCTCTAAATAGAGATATGATTTTTGTAGAATAAATTCAAAATAAATAAATAAATCACAATATAATCTCTTATTTATTCGCTCAAACTATTAAAATAGATATCCTCTGTCATGCATATTAAAGAATATTCAAATACGGTCTTAAAAACCTGAGTATTCTGCAAATTGGGAATAAAACATGAATCAGGTACGTCTCAGCCTACTATGTCAAAAACACAGTCACCAACATCGGTTATACTGTCATCATCGGTCGACTGGGGTCATTAACCTGCCGATGTCGGTGATATGTCGGCCGATGTCGATCGCTGTGGATCTCTGCCTGTTGATGTCGGTCTCTTCCTGCCGATGTCAGTCTCTGTGCGAATCTGTACGAATCTGTACAGACTTTGTACGGGCACCAATAAAGTACACCCTATTTGTTGGACCCCTGATCTCAAGATATATGTCTCTAATATAGAAGATTTCTATCTATATAATTTATTGAATAAAAAGATAGGAAATAAATACCTGAATTACTGTGATAACTTTTGTGTGAAGTTATCTCTCAAAATACCTAAAATACTGTGATAACTTCTATATGAAGCTATCTCTCAAATTGGCAATAAATCAACTGATATCTCACAGCCTCTGAATCACACACACTAAAGAGTGGATGTTCTCCAATGCAAATGGAATCCTAGAACCCTTGGCTCAGTCTTCACAGAAGAATTCTTCAATATCAAAATCAATAATCAAATCATAATCAATAATGGCCTCCATGAGAAACCCTTATACCCTCAAAAAGATGTGCTTGCCCTAATTAGGGTTTTCTTAAATTATAATTAGGGTTTCTTAATTAAAAATAGGCCAAATAATTAATATTTGATTAAATCAATCAAATATTAATCTCCCTCAATACATGTCAGATCCTCAAACCGACTAAAGCTGGTGAATCAGGGAGTGATTCTACACATGACCATACCAAAATAGGGGTGCTCCACTGCATGTCAAATAGCCCTAAATAATAGGAGCTTAGGCAAATATGTCCAAAAGAGCCCGAATGAAAGCCAACTATATAAATTTTGCTAATTGAAGCCACGCCAAGCTCCATCAAGACCCTCTATCCATCCTCTCAGCCTATAAGGGTCGCATAATAGGCTAATCATCAAGTCGGTCGATGTCCACTAAAAAAGGGGACATGACAGTGTTTAGAAGTTAATCTCAATGTACCCTAGAGATTTGATAGTGTGGTTATAGGTATTTAGTTCCCTTTATTCCTTATTCACTATTTACACTTGGGATCAATATATTTGAGACCTTACACCTATTGATATCCATTCTTTCTTGGTATGATTGCTTATTTATTAACAATAACATCAATATTTATCATATTTGATTCATAAATATTAAAAATCTCCTAAATATGAAATGTCTAGTGGTGTTTATTCTTTGTATTTCCTTATGTCTAATAATGCTACACCCTATGCTTATGATAATGAATGAACTATTAATCACACTTGTATAATTATTGATACTTCTTATATAAATGAGGAATATGATTGTGATAGATATGATTATGAATATGGTTCTAGTAATAAAAATCAAAATGATTGGTACAATAGTTAATATTATAGTGAAGAGGGAAATGAACACATGAATTTAGAAATTTAAAAGTCAATTTCCTTTATTCTTCTCTTGTATTATTCTTTTCATAAATCAAAAAAACTAGAACATACTAATATTGAATATCTTCTTTCCCTTAATATATCACAAGGATAAAAATGTGAAACATCAATCATTAGCACACCTTTATTATCTCTTAAGTTTTCTACTACATTACACCACATTAATCAATATAAACTACAAAATCATATCCCTTGCATAGAAATGGAAAATGATATGAATGAATGTCATATTACCTCTCTTTCTCTAGAAAAGGTAGATGATGAAAATTCATATGATATGTCACATTATTCTTTAAGCATGGATAATGATGTAAAATATTATGATAGTCTTTCTCCTCCCTTGGAAGTGATAAATATTTTTTTAACATCTCATGATACTTCTTCCCCTTATCTTGAAATATCAAAGGATGCAAATGAATATAATATACAAAAAAAGTGATATTATTATATTAGATTTACAAAGTGATGATAATGTAATATCATGAAAAGATATTCAATATAGTCATATTATATTCATATAATTTGAATTTCATGATAACATTACTTATGATGACTCTCACACCTCTCTTAAGTCAAAATCATCCAATGAGAATTAGTGTGATGTTTCCACTTCTATAAAAATTCAAGGTGATAAAATATGCAATGATTCTAAAGTATGCATTAATTTATCTTAGCGTGCAATCCTAAGCCATGAAATAATATTTGTTTTGATCCTCTCATACCAAGGTTTAAAATAGATGATCAATTACAACCCATGAGTGAGCCTTTTTAAACCACTAATATCCCTCCTAATCATATTGTGTCCATGATGCATGTTATTGGTGACCTCCAAAAACAAGTACGTGATCTCACTTTATAAATTAAATCATGTTGTGCTAATATTAAAGATAATGTTATTTTATGACAATCCCTTACACAATTTGTATATGCACATCCATATCCAAAATATTATATTATGTTTATACTACCTTTGTTCAATGATCATGGAGACCCTTGTAATCACTTAATTCATTATACACTTTAGTTTTGAGAATGGGGTAATGATGGATGCATTAGACAAAAATATTTTCATAGAAGGATACAAGAGATGTCTTAGATAGATTTTAAAGTTTACCTAGTGGCTCTTTACCTAAATTCAAATGACTAGAATATGTGTTATTATCATATTATCACAAACACATGGTAACCAAAATCACATTGGAATATCTAAAAGGTTTGCAACAGGGACATGAGGAGCTTATCAAATATTAAATTTTATAATTTAAAACTACTTTATATTCTTTAACTTATCAATCCTCAGATTTGGAAAAGTAATTCATATTTAGTAGGGGTCTTTTGTCTCTAATCAAATAAATAGCAATGCATAAACTTTATGTTTATTTTGATAAGTTATACATGGATGTTTTAAAAATGTGTGTGATATTAATTATGTAACACATAAGGCTACTAATACAAACAAATAAGGGTAATATTCACATAAGAAATAAGTTATCAATAACATGGTGAATTCATTTTTAATATCTAAAAGAAATAAACCAGTTAAAGTCACTAGTAAGATAGATGAATTAATAGAAACAATTACAATTAAGGAAGATCAAGTCAATGAAATCAATAAATGGGAAGAACTAGTTAAAAAATCACTACATAATGGGAATAAATTTTTTTTTACTAAGAATAAACCACTTCAGTTTGACAGATTTAGAGATCAACCACATGATATTCTAAAAACATTGTTGGATAAGAACTTAATCATCCTTCCTCCTAAATAATACCACTCCCTCATTATCTTGAGTATGTAACATGCAATCCATTTTTCACTTATCATGGTATAAATAGACATCGATATAATGATTGTTATGCATCACACAAAAAGATATCACAAATTATAGATAAAGGGATTGTTACATTTATAAAAGTGGACAACATTATAATAAAATCAAATCATTCATCTGCTCTTACATCTTCCTCTACTAAGATCAAGATTATGAGCATAAATATGATAAGATTTATTGAGCTTATAAAATTTAAATTACATATCCATAAAAACAAGCCTACATATGCTCATAATAGTCCTACAAAATAGGACAAGCAATAACCAAATAATAATTTGTAATCTTTTAAATTATGAAATAGGATGATAATAGTTTTATTTGACTTAGTTTAACAACTAACAAACTAACTAAAAACTACGTGAGTTGTTTTATAAAATAACAACCTCACTTTTACATAACAAACTTACTATGGTAAATTTATTCTAACATTCCCCCATTAATTTAGCATAGCTTGGAGAGTACAAGAAAGAGAGATTATGAATGCCTCAAAATTATCACATGCAAGTGACTTCGTGAAGACATCTACACACTAATCTTAAGTGGGGCACTGATTTGATTTGATTTGATAGAAATTTAAAAAAAAAATGTTTACAAATTATAACTTTCAAGAACATAAAATGGAAAATATATTTCTATAAATAATTAAAAACAATCCCCCCAATTTTGTCTTATTCATGGTTTGTCTTTTTGTAAAAGTACAAATTTGACTAAAAAAGAGCTTTTGGTGATTTGAACTCTAGATCTCCCACTTGTCTAGGTGTTAGCAAAAAAATCAAGTTACCAATTCCTCTATGCCTCAAATCAAGTTTATAAAGGATAAAAATGATATATAAACTAGAAAAATCACACCTTTTAAAGTGTAATCCACCATGGGTCTACTTAGTTGGCAGGAAAAATTGAGACAATCTACTTCTTTATACTCCACATAGTAAGTTTTAATAACATGCCAACTTTGAAGCAACCAAATAGGTGTATGTCACTATCCCCAAGTATACATCATAATTTTAGGTGAAATAATATACAATAGAGAATCATACCCAATAGTCAGATCTAAAATTGTAAGTATGTACAGCCTGATGTGGCCAAAAATTGAACTATTAGTCTAAAATTGCTTCAACAAACATGCATCAACTTTGTGGCTTTTAAAAATTTATACGGTAATAAAAAAGGGTGTAAAAAATAGGTTGGATTGTTCTATCATAGAATATAAAAGACCATGAAAAAAATAAGAATTAAAAATTTTGATTTGTATGGTCCAAAATTGTATAAAATTAATTTACTAGTTAGAAATCTATGCCAACCAACTGTAATGTGTTGAAGGATTCCAAAATGTTGTATAGTGACCTACACATTTATATGTCCAGGTGTGGGAGGAATGCGTTCAAATCAGGTAATAGCATCAAAAAAATAGATATGTTAAATTTACGTCATACGGTGTGTAATAAAGGGAAACCAGTATGCAAAATGAAATAGACCAAAATAGATCTTAGGCCTTCATACAATGGTATAACCAGCTAAAAATTTGTACATCTGATGTCCAAAATGGGCACATGGGAGTAATAGAAGTTTGAAAAAAATTTAAGAGGTTGAAACTAATCATACAACAAGATATGGCCAAAGACCAATCTGTAACAGGTTGTAGGAGAGGAAATGGACCAAAATTGAATTCAAAATCCCAAAGAGTTGTACGACATGGTTGTAAATGGCCTAGATGAATTACATATTGTGAAATATGAAGCCAAAAGTGACTTTCAACAATAATCACCTTCCAATAATTAGTGTATGGTCTATAATGAAAGAAAACCTACAAAAATCTTAAGAAAACTTGGATCCTTGCCCACCAATAAATTAACAAGCTCTACAAGTGAAATCTAACTTGCATAATAGAATTTTTGATAGAGTATCACTCTACAAATACTTTCCTATGATACCAAATTTGAGCATAAATATAATAAGATTTATTGAGCTTACATAATTTGAATTATAGAGCCATATAAATAAGCCTACATATACTCATAATAGTCCTACAAAATAGGATGAAAAATAACCAAATAATAATTTGTAATCTTCTAAATTATGAAATAGGATCCTAATAGTTTTATTTGACTTAGTTTAATAACTAACAAACTAACTAAAAACTACATGAGTTGTTTTATAAAATAACAACCTCACTTTTACATAACAAACTTACTATGGCAAATTTATTCTAACATTATCTTAGAATGCTTTGGAGAAAGAACCAATACTCATTCAAGAAGTCATCAATAACAAACATAAATAATATATTATTATCACTAATACATAACAACACAATACATGTGCAATAATATTTATTCAAAGTGTGGGATACAATGAGTAATAATTACAACATACACATGGATATAATATGAGACATATAGTTTTATCGATCACTTTGGGACTCAAGATAGTGAATCCATTATTGATTGTAAAACATAATATCCCATAGGGAAATACATTTTTAGGATAGCCTTGGTTACAAAAAATCAATGAAATAATGAATAAATATAATACAAGTTTATATTTTACGTTCGAAGGTGTTTTAATAACATTACAAAGCAATTTAACAAGCATGAAATGTGCTATGGTTCATGATAAAGGTAAATTTTGAATTAATAAAACATGGGTACCAAATCAAAAACACCAATATTTAGATCAGAGATATGAACATGTAATTCATACTTCAAAGATATGAAAAATCATTAATAATATTAACCAAAAGTATCACAAGTAGATAATACAGGTGCGACTAAATTTAAGAATTCATAACCACATATGTAGTATCAAAAGGTAGCTATAAATAATAATCAATATGTTGCACATTTTTATCTTTTTTTGGGTGGTCAACTCATTCTACAGTTCTCAATTAAATCAATTATACATATGTGTTTTAAATTAAAGTACAAATTCATTAATACATATAAGATTGAAGCCAAATATATCAAACTACTAAGTAGTAAATTTATCACATTATCCCAATTATCAAATCCAAAATCTCTTTAAAAATATATAGTATAAATTAAGCACAATGCACAAAATAATACATCAAAGTCTATATATATACATCAAATGTTTAACATGTGTTTATATGTTTATTTTTTATTTACCAATGAAATGCAATAAACACTAAACTATTGAAGACTAAATTATATTATAGAATACATAAAACCTAAATTTGAAATAAAATAATTTACAAAATCTGAAAATAGCTATAAATAGTAAATTGATAAACATATATGATAAACCTAGCTCAAACTAAACATGTATTAATTTTCTAGGCTAGTTATTAATGAAAACTAACTAAGATGATCCCTAGATTATGTCTTAGCTAAAATAAAACTTTCAAATGGTGTTAGAACAAGGCCACACTAGGAGGATAGCGCTGCATTGTAGCCTTATCTGTTGATTACAACTATGTCACAGTTGACTATGTAATTTATTTTTTTGTGCAAGTACCTACAGCTATCTAAGAGGGATTTTCAATTTACTATGTGTCTTAATTTACCACATGGAAAACCTAAAAAATTCAAACCCTAATTCATGAATAATGAATCAAATAGATATTAAATACAAATGGGGGAATGGGGCAAGGGGAATAGTCGATCTATCCTTAGAAAACCTCAAGTAATTTAAGTGTTACTTACATATCCCAAAAGTACCTCAAGATGATGTATTTCACCCTCCTAAAGGTGTGTTAATATTGATATTTGTGTAAACACCCAAATTTGACATAACTTTGTCTAAAAATATACATTTCTGCATAACCTTGTCTATTAGGATTGTTAATGATGAATGAATGGCTTATTGGTGTATTTTATTTTGAGTCTTAGAATTCACTCCCTTGTTTGTCACTTTTGGTATTTTATACTTATTTTTTACCTTTTCAAATTGACCTTGAAGATCCCCAATATCATTATATGTTTTTATTTATATGTTTTTTGGTTTTTAGACAAGGTCACACTTAACAAACAAGGTTGTACTGCAGCCCTATCTGGGGAAGGTGAACTTGTCCTGGCATGACTTGTGGAAGTTTTTCAAGTTTTTATGTCTATAATAGTCTCTTTTATTGCTATGGGTATTTTCAAGTCAGCATCCTCACATGTTAATAATCCCCCAAATTCAAATTTAAGAGTTATATATAAACAAGGGTCCTATTAGAGGCTAGCGATCAATCCTAATTATTAGTAGAGGTTCCTAGAAAAACCCATCAGGACATGTTAATATAGGGATAGTTATTTGAATCCAAATGTAGACATTATCATATACTAAACAGATTTATTCTTCAATTAAGTATGGTGTAATTATGTAAAATAATACAACATTAATAAATATAGAACATTTAATAGTATTCTACATGATTAAATAGATTTAGACAAACAAAGCATTCACTTCACATAGAATAACGATAAATAACATTCAGCAAAAATCATTATAGAAATATATATTAATCTCTATCAAATCATGACTCTTTTACAATACAAATGAGTGTTATATATGTTGTCCCCCAAAAATATCACTCATTTTTGGGACAACATTTGAACTATTTTGGGTTCCTCAGACCAAAATAATATCTGCCCTTCTTGAAATTTGTTTTAAGCATTCAAATTCCTCATTTTTCAAGCTTCTCAGAAATCTACAGACTCTGTAGGCTTAAATCTATGGACTCTGTAGGCTTGAATCTAAGGACTCTACAGGCTTGAATCTATGGACTCTGCAAGAAGAAAATCTACGGACTCTGTAGGCCAAGTTCTATGGGCTTCATAGGTTGATTTATATGGACTCTACAGGAAAGAAGCAAGATCTCAACACTTGGGCAATTTCAAAGTTGGTTCAATGAATAGGTTCACCCAAAAGATTTCATCGGTAAGATTCTAAGCAAGGATTGAACCATTGAACCGTTGAACCTTGAACCATTTTGGTTCAATGAGTTCACGGGTTCAAAGGTTCAACATCAGCAACAAGAGTTCAACAGATTCAATGGACTAATGGTTCAACAGGTTCAAAGGCTTCTACAAGCAGGTTCAATCAAGTTTCAACAAGTTTTTGAGGCTTGAACCATTAAACTATTGAACCATTGAACCACTTTAGTTCAAAGGTTTAACAGGTTCAACGTGTTTGGTTCAATGAGGATCAAAAGGACTTAGCCAAATCAAAGAGAATGAACTGATTAAACTGATGAACCATTGAACCACTTTGGTTTAAAGGTTCAATGGGTTCAAGGTTCAATGGGTTTAATGAGCCTTGTTCCAAAGAATCTTGGTTCAAGTGGTCAAAGGGAATGAACCATTGAACCGTTGAACCAAAGTTGGTTCAATCGGTTGGTTCAATCGATAGGTTTAAGGGGTTACCCCAAAGTCAAAGGATCAGATACCCTTGCAGAGGGCAGGAAGAAGGCACATGGACCAATTGAAAATATTGAAAGACAAAGGGATTTCCTTTAGAAAAAAGACTAAGGCAAGAAATGAATTCTTTCAGACTTCTGTCTAAAGGAATTCCTTCAGACAAAAAGTCTAAAGAAATTTGGGTAAGCTGTGGGAGGAAACACTGAAAGAATTTTTGAAGGCCAAAGACAAGGCAGTCAAAACAATTCTTTCAGACTTTTTATCCATGGGAAATTGTCTACAGACTTTTTATCCATGGGAAAATGTCCACAGAAAAAGTCTGTGAGAAAGCTCTGAAGGACTCCGAAGACAAAAGGCCGTTGAAGGACCCCAAAGGGAAGGTGCCCTTGCGGGGGACTCTCAGCTACCAAATTAAAGGACACTTTCCCAAAGCCAAAGGGTCACCTTCCCTTTAGGAGGATGCAAAACAAGAAATCCAAAGGAAACAAGTAGCAAAAAAGGCCGAATCAAGAGAACGCTGAAGAAAGTCCAAGGGGTGATGCACTCAAAGACATCAAAGTCAAGAATAGTGAACTAGCCATTGGAAATTCAAATGTAGATACAGGTGCGTGAATGTCAATTTCAAGGTTCATAAAATAGCCATTGATTTTGAAAAGCCTTGAAGAAGAGCCAAATAACTTAGCGACCTATCGGAAGAAAGAAGCCTGAAGGCCATCTGAAGACCGCCTAAAGGGTAGATACCCTTATGGGGGGCTCTTCTCGACCCAAAGCAAACCATTTCTCAAGACCCCAAAAGGTAGGTCCCCTCTGGGAAAGACCAAATGACAAAGCTAAAGGAATTATTGAGGAAAGTGATGTGCCTACAAACGTCAAAGTCATAACAATGAAATAGCTATTGATCTTTAGAAGTTTAAGTGCAAGACTAGTAGGAAGCAACTAAGGAATAGAGCATCAAATTGAATTAAGGACCTGATTCAATTAATCAAAAAAGGAGGAACAATGAGGAAGGATCAAAAACATTTGTGCATCGAATACATTTCTAGAAGTAGATCACCAGGTGGACATTGAAGGATGCAAACATTTAATGATGTGACCCGTTTATCTGCATTGAGAAAAGCAAATGGGTAAATGCCCCTAAATTCTAGCATGTCTTCTTAACAAAATTCAATGCAGCATGATGTGTTACTCTTCTTGAGTCCTTCTTGAAGAGGCTATATAAGGGACTCTCTTTTATTATTTTAGGGATCTCTCTCTGATAATCAGAAATGAAACTCTGCCCAAATTGAAAAGCATTAGTGAGACTTTGAGCTCAGATTGTTGATCATATTTTGTTATTAGAATAAGAAAGCAAGTGACTTTTTAGACTTTGTGTTGTGATATCTTTATTGTTGAGGAAACTGTTCTTATGTCTTTTTCCTTAATATATTTTATGTTCCTTTAGTTCAATAAGCAGAATTAGTGAAAGTAGTCAGGAAGGCATCCTGAAGCCAACTGTGGAGAGACTTTGTGCCCCCACAATTGCCTTTAGTGTGTTTTCTTTTTTTTCTATGTAAAGGACCTTGGGATGAATGTGTGCCCTCATTGTCCTTCATATTTCACTCTTGGGAAATTCAAGTGGTGACTTTGTGCTACATCTCAATTTGTTGGTTACTACATCCTTGGTTACATTTTTCAATTACTACCAGGAGTATTCTTGTGGTTTGCTGAATAGTACTTCTAAAAGAAGAGGAGTGCTTTCTATCAGTTCCATTGAGATTTTTCCTTTGATTTGCATGCATCATCTCTGAAGAAAGAGAGATGGATGGTTTGTCCTACCCTTGAGTATTATTTTCTCTCTATATATATATATATATATATATATATATATAGGGAACCTCCCCTTGATGAGAGGAGAGATTAGTCCCCTTTTGATGTGGTGAACCTACACATTTGGACAACCAATATTCCTACTTTGGTTGATCAAACCTATTTTGTTTATCAATATGCTGATCGACAAAATATTCAACCAATAATAGATAGAGCTTTTATAAGGTTTTATCACTTCATATTCTAGCCTTTTTCTACAAACAAAATAAAGACTCTTCGCATTCTAAAGAATCTTTACATGCTTTTAAGTGTCGAATATATTCAAAAAGAGATACAAAATAAAAATAATTTGAGTTGCATAGATGTCCACCAAGTGCACTCTATAATTTTGTATCCTTATTTACAACCAGAATTTTATGGAATTAAAATTGTCTCATCTTGAGATAAAGTCATAAGAAGTGTGCATTGTGCTAAAGCTGACAATTCTTCTTGTTTTGAAGAACTAGAAAAGAAACATAAGTTGCAGTAATTAATCAAAATGTTATTTACTAGTTTTCACCTCTTGTGCACTACTTATCCACCCTTTTAGGTTTTCAACTAAGTATCACATTAATATAAGGCCCCTATAAGTTTTTAATATATTAGCATAACTAGGTGGTCGCCCTTTATGGGTTTCCAGCCAACTTATACCTATAATGAAAGTGGCAACATGGACTACATTTTTTTATCTAAAGGAAGCTACAAAGATGGTTCTATGTGAAAAGCTAAATAAGATATTGTTATTGTAGAATCTAGTGGTGGAGGCGGTTATTATGGTGCAGGTGTAGGCTATGTAGCTATAAAAACCTTTTTTTATTAGATTTCCTATTGGATTTGATTTAGAATAACAAATAAAGGACCTTAGATAATCTTTGAGATAAATTTATTTGAATGAGACATGTCTTTTTTGAATAATTTCCAATCCATGGTAGCTTTTCTAACCATATTAATTCTAGTGTGTAGAGCCACTTGGGACTCAACTAAACTTTGGATATCATCATCTTCCATCATTAGGATCATATTTTACACATTAAATAATTTTATTTGAAAGTCTTAGGTTAACTCCATCTTATCTACATGCCTTTGTGTTTGAGTACTAGTAAACGTATTGTGTAACATTTCATTTTTTCAAGTCTACATCTTTTGCATGATATTGTCTCTAGATTCAAGTGATTGCTTGAGTGTGGCATTCAATGTATCCAAGATATTAGAATGATCTTTCATGAAATTTTTGGCTTTATTTTCTTTTGTGAAATTTGGTTTGGCCTCTATCCATGTGTTATAAAATTATTACTTCAAGTCAAGCATGTCACGAGATATGTTGTGAGCTTGGTGTGCAACAGTGTCAATAATTTGCTCATATTCCTTAATGAACTCAAAAATGGCCTTTGTCTCAGCCTTGAGATTATGTCCTTACATGCAAAAATTTTTTAGCTTCTTCATAGAAATCTATTATTTTGTGAGTTGTGATAGGAGAGTTGTGAGTTGCTTGTCCTCTGACGTGACTCAACCACCCAAAACTTGAGTGACTAAGGTAGGGCATGTAGAATTAATCAATTCATGATATTTTTTGAGGCATATGTGTTGGTATTCATTCTCCTCCCTATGTTTGAGCATCTCTTGATCTAAGGAGGATGCCTTTTAAATGATGGATTCTTGAAAAGTAGTTACTCCCTCAATTTTCTTGGATAGAGGTAGCTATGAAACATCAAGTGATGCTTCTTTAGCCATTATATCCAAGGCCAAAATCAAATTAGCATTCATCATAATTGCTTTCTTGATATGTGCCATGGGTAGAGAAAATTGGGTGCAGAGACATCCCATAACCATTGGCAAGATATTTGAGGTATGTGTTGAGATATCTCCTCCTATGCACCTCCCTAATTAAAATTCAATCTCTAAGATGTTGATGATGGTTTTTCAGTCTCAAGTATCCCCATTATCTTGGTGGCCTTTTCCACCTATTTGGCTACACTTTCTTGTTTAACTTTATGTTATGTTGTTACCTTAGATTTGACATTTACCCCTACCTTGGATTTGGTAGTGACCTCAACCTTATTTTTGGCCTCTTGTTCCTGGGATTTCTTATTCCTTTGCTCTTCCTAAGTGTGTATCACTTATTTTTCCTTCTCCTCTTATTTCACCTTTGTTGTTACCTCAGCTTCATCTTTATTCTTTTGTATTACATGCACTTATTATTTTCCTTACTCTTCTTTCTTCCTTGTTGTTTCCTTGAAGCTTATTCCTCTTCTTTGTTTTTTGCCTTTGCTTCTTCAACCCTTTTATTTTTTTCCTCATCTTCCTTGGCCTTTCCCCTATTTTCCTCCTCTTGCTTCTTCCACTACTCCTTATCCTAAGAACCTTGTGTTTTGCATCTTCCTTATTCCTATTCCTCACTACCTTTCAAGCCTTCTTGTAACCACCTTTTGTGCATTTTATTCTTATTGTTACATCTTGGTATGTTTTCTTATGTTGTGACATCTATTTGTTCAAATGGTTGCTTAGGTTATGGTAGATTTGTCTCTTTAAACAAATTGAGCACTGACTATGAATAAGATGATGAGGTTGATTCATTCATAGTACCTCTGCCTTATGATGTTTTTTGCCTAAAATATGGTCGATTCAAATTCTTCTTTAATATCTTATAAGTCCAAACTATATCCTAAGACTATTGCTCAGATCTATGGGCCTACTGCATTTTGAATTACTCTAGTGGATTTATAAAGGAAACTACCTCTTCTTTTGTTTTTGGGGACATTCTAGACATAAAATGGGTCCTTTGCCTGTGCATTAGATTTATTTGTGACATTTCATGTAGTGGTGCATCTTCTACCTGTGCACTAGAAGATCTTATAGCTATATCCACATGAGATAAATCCACTTGTATATATTTGTGTGTTACTTCCTACCCAACATTATATAATATTATTGATGGAGGAGGTTAGGTGATATCAACCCATGATTCTTGTCACACCTGGTTTTGCACTTTGTAGGTGTGTTTTCCTTCCAAAAGAAAAATTCTTTCTCTTATTCTTAATCATAGACCCCCTTACCTATGTATGCAAGAATTAAATGCAAAACTTCCTCTTCCTTGATTCCCATATCTATAATATCATATTCTATAGTGATTTTTTGGACATAATTGTTGTCCAATCAAGATTTGGTGTTGCAAGTCCTCTTCATTGGTGGTGGAAGTGAGGTTTGTTGCATTGGTTCCTTCTGCTTACCCTTAGTAGTCTAGAAATAAGTTACTTGTATCTATGTTAGTGCATGTGTTTGTGCTTGATATTATGTAGGCAAAGTCTATTGTGATCAAGGATGTATAGATTATAAGGGTTGCACTGATTTGGAAACTAGGGATTTTTGTCATAATATTTGTGCCTTGGCATCCAGCATGGTAATGAAAAAGGGTAATGGAGTGTTTATTTACTTGGGTTGTTCATATACTCTTATGTTAATCACATCATATATTTGTGATTGATGCATATTGTCTTAAATATTATATAATGTCTTTGGGTATCCTAGGGTATGATAAGATTAGGGTTTGGACCTCAACCCACCATTGGTTAATCCTATCTAACTAATTTTAGTACTTTGTAGTCGTCATCTAGGCAAGGTTGGTAAATGTAGTTGTAGGCCAAAAGTCTTCATCTAGGTTGACTATACCCTCTAATAACTTCCACTACATAAAATATAATAGTAGGACAAAAAATGTGTATTGGAATACTTTTGATATTCTAATGAGGACCTTCTCAATATTGGTTATGAGCTCAAAAGCTAAAAACTTGGGCCAATTAAAGTTCTCATGTAATCAGATCATTCTATAGGAAATTTTAATGACCCCTTTTATTACTTGTTATGCACTTTTAGTGGTCCTCTAAAAATTCTTAGTGATGCACTTAAAGATAATTCACATAGACATTTCCTCCATTTTTTCAATAAGGATCCCCCTATATGCCTTATTGTACTTCTATTTTGTATCTAAAAGAATAGGGGGAACCTTGGTTTTCTATAGATTTACCCTAGGCTAGGGGTCCTATTACTCATGTAATGTTTGTAGGGGTGATGAAAATGGTTACATATTATGAGAGATGGATTTTACCTTCAATATATCTCCCAAGTATTGTGATAATCACCTATGTCATGCCCATTTTTTTTGTTAAATATTGACACAGCATAGCAATTACCAATAAAACACCTATGAACATGGATTGATACTATATACACATACTATTTTTAAACTTTATTAATTACTAATATTTTTTCTCTTGTAAGAACCTATCAAGTATAAATCTCTCTAAGTGCATGCCTTAAAGGGTGCACCAATAAAGGGGTGGGCAGACCATTTGTTCTCTACACGATTGTTGTCCCCTATATTACCACTTGATATCTACACAATCTTCTCCTATATGCTTCCCAAAGCCTTGCCTCCTCTCTTGCACACTCTTACAAGCATTCCACCACCTTCCTTAGCACCTACCTAAGCCTAAAACCATTTTTGATAGTTTACATTACATTTTCATCTTGGGTTGAATGTGTATTCAAATAGTTAAAAATACATTACAGATCTAGGTCAACTCTGGTCGACCTAGACTGAGACCTAACTTGTTTTTATCAACTAACAATATAGAGTCGATTGAGACAACCTTGTTAGCTAAAATTTTAAAAATATTTAGGGTTATATTTAGCTATATATACATATCCATTTATATAAATTATAGATAAGATAAGAAAAACAAGAATATATTATGCATATGTATATCCACCATTCTACTTGAGGAGCATAGCTAATGGTTTTAATATTTTATTTCAGAATATGGATCTTGTCTTGTGGAAAAGTATTTTGGAAGCATAGAGAAGTAGTGTAGCCTATAGATGACTTATCCTTTTTATCCTTTCATACCACAACAACCTCTTTCAAAGCACCTTGTCCAAGGAAGAGATTAAGGCTCATCAAGTTCATCTTCAAAGGTAAGTATTCCTAACTTTGTTACTCTTTTATAAGAGTAGATAGATTTGAATTTGTAATTATCTCCCATGTAATAGGGTTTTACCTATACATAGATTAATTAGGATTATCTTATGCATGTTTACTTTTTATGTTTATTACCCCCACTTTGTGCCACAAGCTTTGGTGTACACTATATTAGATTTTACTTTATTTGCATATACTTAGTGAATATGAAAACATAGGACCTAGTTAGGGTTATTGCATGGTTTTGCTTGACTAAAGGCTTTAGAACCCTCTCTAGTGATGTTATCATGATAAAATATCCCTTGGTTAGGTCTAGTAGATTCATCTTGGTCATGACCAATAATCAGAAGTGTAAGAAGGATTTATCTTCTTCAAACTAGGATTGATTAATAGATCAGTTGCATTTCCATTTGTATACATTCTAGCAAACCCAACATGAATAACACCCTTATAAGTTTTATTTCATGCTTTCATTTTGTCATCATACAATCTATTTTATTTTTAAAATAATGTATTAAACCTGTCGGTATAGTTCTAATAGTCTATGTGCAGGTTTAACACGTAGTCACCCCAAAATGGCTTTGTTTTGACTACGCATGTCTTCTTCAAATATAAGTGACTAGATTGATCAACTCATCATAGTCTTCTTATTTATTCATAGGATTTCATACATATTCAAACTATCGATTGTGTTCACATTTATCCCTTTTCAACATACAGGTATGTATGCAAACATAGTTGATCTAGTCAACTCTATTTATAACTTCTTTTTAGCACACAAGTTTTGAAAAGCTTCATCAATCCAGTCAACTCTTTTAGTAGAATTTTTAAATCATCACTTAAATATCACAACATAAAATATTACAATATAAACATCTTCAATACTACCAAGGTTCATTCTTACCTTCTCTATCATTTTAATTTTATTCTTTCAATATTATTTTTCACAAGTTTCTAATCTATAAAACTGCAGCCCTATAGACAACTGGGTTGACTAACTCGACACATTTTTGTAGTCTATTTTATATCTCAAAGACATAGTCAACCTATTTGACTTTATTCTTTTAGATATTACTTCTAGAAAATATTAGTGACCTAGTCAACTATTTTTAGTAATTTTTGCATATAGTAGCACCTAAATTGATTCTATACTCTTCAAAATCAAAGAAATTAACCTATTTTTATAGTAATTAATTCACCTTTCATTTTAGTTGCTTGCATGTTTAGATTAATAAACATAGATTAATTAGGTAGTTTTTTAAATTACCAATTTAGTCACAGTATTTTTCTCTTTTACACACACTTCCAAATAACTTTACACATAAAAATCATTAAAAATTTGTCTTCTCAAGGCCTACCTACTTGGATTTCATCATCAAGGGAGAGCCAAAAAAAAATTGACTAAGTATAAACATGAGGTTGATGTTATATATTGGTAAAACACCTAACACCCTTATCACTATGGGATTGTGAAGTGAGGGGTAGGCCCCAATATCAATCCAATACCATCACAAATATAGAATCTTTTCAACCTAAACTTCTTGAAACCATCTTTAAATTGTTTTCTAGTTCCTTCTTACACCCAACTCCTGATCACACTAATTTCAAACTTTAATATAACTTGATAACACTTAGGAATGACCAATTAGTTAGAATTTGCTTTCAAATTATTACTTACACTTTGATCATTATATTTTATATTGTAAAACTTGTATTAGCTAGTGTTGGTGCAAGGTTTGTGTTATGTGTTCCAATTGGATCAATCACATTGATCCAATTTCTTGAGTGCTTAATTTTATTTTCTTATATTTTATCTTGAAAAATCTTTCTCTATTTTCAAAATACTATCATCCCTATCAACATAGTCTCTTATAGACTGTTCAGACTATCTATTTGTAGTACACTATTGACCTATCTAATCATGTCTCTTTATCTTCTAGTTCAGTCCCCTATTTAAGTAGTACATAATCAACTTATCTAGTTGTGTATTCTTGTATCTTATCATATTCCTTATTTATAAGTACATAATCTACTTGAATAACTATGTTCTTTTTTTCTCTATTATGTTCCCTTATTTTATAAAACATAGTCAACCTATTTAATTTTGTATCCTATTTCTTAATATTTCTTTCCATAAATCCTTTAGCCTATTTTTCTCATCATGAATTTATTATTTGAGGATAATACAGAGTTGAATCCAACAAACATGATGAGTTTTACCCATCTTAATATGTTTCCCAAGAAACAACTTGTGTCTTCCACTTTAGATGAAATCAATGTTCACATTAACACTTGCACTACCAATTATGGGAGTCCTCCTCATTCATCCTTAGTTTTTAATCCATTGTTCTCCTTTGAATATGAGTGTGAATTAGAGTAAACACCTAAAATGATCTTATTCATTAACAAATTTCCTCAACATAGAGGAAAGGACCTTTCAACCATTTATAATCTTATGATAGATTCTTAATTAGAATAACCTCTCCACCTTCCCCTACCTTCTCTCATAGATTTGGGGGAGACACTTTCTTTTATTCTCAACCCTTTCCTTCTATTTTTTATCCTTACCATACCATGACTTCTTATTCTATGACCTCTTCAACCTCCATGCCAAGTATCTCTACTAACATGGTAGGTTCAACCTCTAGTAGGCTTTTTCCAAAGACCCTCCTCCTTAATCATGCAACTAGTACATCCTTTACTACAAATGTTAATAATGTTACTAGTGCTTCCTTTTCTACCAATACTTCTCACACCACTAGTGCAGTACATGCTACTACTCATAGTATAACCCAAGCCACTAATACTAATACCAATGTTTTGCATGTTTCCCACACTAGTCAAGATACTGCCCAAACTCATCAAATTCTACTAAAAACTCTCAATCAAATGATTAATTTTCAAACCAATAATAAAAATCAAATGATGTATATGCAAAACCATCTCATTAACCTTCAAAATAAACCCCAATAGCTTTAATGGGGAGCACAAAATCTAAATTCCCCCCACCCCCCCTTAGGGATTCTTGTGGTAACCTTATTCCTTAATAACCCCTCATTAATAAAATGATCAAACATCTCCAAAATGAACCTCTATTACCTCAAATTTCTAATATCAACATAGGAGGTGTCACCCCTACCATCAGTTATAACTGGTCTACTGATCTCACATTACATTTTAAAACATTTGGAAAACTCTATAAAGATTGGGTCAAACTTAATACTTTTGTTGCTACCAAGATATTAGCTAAAACACTCTCAAGAGATGATATAGATTAGTAAAATAAACTAAAAACCCATTATATCACTAGCTTGGAATATTTGGTTAACTCCCTAGTATAAGAGTTTCAAACTAGTGATCTCCCTAAGAATACCTTAGCTCACTTCATAAATTATAAAATTTAGTCTGAAAGGGAACAAGATTTCATCAAATATTGGAATAAATTTAATAATAAATGTGAGCATAATATGGTGGATGATAACATTTTTCATTTATTCACTACCACTCTATCCTAAGTTACAATATCGAGTTAGGACTGTCTCCAATAACTTTGAAATAAGCCCTTAACCAAGCTAAGTGATAATATTTTCTCATGTGCCAATTTGAACCATCTCAACACACCACAAGCGCATGCATGATCATTAAAAACAAAAATTATCATGCTATTAATGATGGTTTCATTGATACTTATGACACTATTCACAACATTCCAGCCATCACTCCCAACAACACTATAGAGTATGGTGCCCCTCCAAACGACACTCCTTATCCTACATTTTCTCAAATGAATAAAATTAATGTCCAAAAACCATTACCCTTATCCAAGCTTCAAATGTGTCTTCCAAGGCCTCTACCACAAGACCTTGACCCCACTCATCTAATGAAAACATGGTATGATCTGAACAAATTTTGTTGGTTTTATGCAAGTTGGGGCCACTCTCACAAGACTTGTAGATAATTGTATAACTTAGCTATGTATTTTATTTTTGGCCCAAATTTTGATCATGAAACACTTATTCACAAGTGCCAACAAGCATATGACATAGCTTTAAATTTCATAAAACACAAAACAAAAAACAAGCTAATGATCGTCTCACTATATATAAAGAGCCTCTTTGTAATCATCTAGATAACAATGAAAAGCCTACTCCTTCCACAAATAATGTTGAAAGTCTTATAGACCTTACTAAAAATGAATAAAATGTGGTAAATATGAATAACATGTAAAGGGTAGTTATTTTGATCAATTTTAATCCAACATACACGCATCAAACCTCTCAAACATTTTTCATCATTCAAGACAATTCTCCCTCTCATCTCATAGAGTTGGGGTGAGAGGACCTTATAACCTTCCAAAAACCATCTTCAACATCTCAACTAGATAATACCTCTCACACTATCTCTACTCTTGCCCCAATATCTACACACATAGATAACATTCCCAAACCTTCTAATAGTATTTATTCCACCCAGTCATAATAAATACCTAAATAAAATATCCCACCATCCAAAGACACTCAACCTATTTGTCCTCAAATTAAACCAACTACATATTACCAACATAAATCTGGTTGCACTTCCAATCATCCTTCTTAGAAGCTCTTACAACATTATGTGCCTCTATCTAGAAAAACCCTATGGTTTATGATGAATGGGATCCCATTTCATAACTTTATCATCTCTCATCTCAAATAACTTTTCTTGAAATAATGTGAACTTCTTGTTGTCATCACAACTGTCTAATGCAATTTCTATTTGAAATGAACATCCCTCATCCTCCTCTAGCAGGATTTGAAGCTACCTTATCTGGGTCTAAAGATAGTATACTTTATAAATATGAAGAAATGTCCTTACATGTTGATGAAATAATGGACACTTCTCTTTCCCTTAAGTTTCCTATTAATTCCATGATTCTAGATGAGATTTTGCTTCGTGTAAATGATCTTCCCCTTTTCATTAACATCTAAATCGATGATATCCAAGTCAATCATGATTTGATTGATAAGGGTTCAATTACTTACATCACTTCCCTTGATTTCATTAAAACTTTTGTATATTTCAAGTGAAATCTCAAATTCACATGTAGCACATGTCAAGGCTATGATAAAAGTAAAATTCCTCCTTTAGGTTATGTGTGGCTCCCTATTACCATCCCTCCTATCACCATCCACTTGAAAGTTATTATTTTTAACTTTCCCCTCTCTTATAACATCCTAATTGGTAGACCTTGGACTCATCACATGAGGCATGTCACCTCATCTACATGCCAATGCATAAAATTCCCCCATAATGGTATTATTTATAAGATTTAAGGAGATACAAACCCTTAGAATTTTGAACAATTTCAAGAACATGATGTCTTTAAAATTCCTACCCTTGAACCTTTACTCAATATCCCATTTAGTGAATCTCAATATTTTAATTATCCTATAAATTTTACCTAAGGTTATAATGGTCACCTTGAACTCATTGGGAACATACCACCTAACCTCCTTGATTCTAATGATGATGAACTAGATAAGATAAGCCTTAAGATAAAAACTTGTAATCTATCCCCTTATATCATTGTCTAGATTTTTCCATCCCTATAGCCTCACTCCCATCAACCTCCTATCGATGACATACATTTGGTCTTAACTAAGACCATACATTATATTCATCATGTGAATTTTAATGACAAGATCATACCTACATGTACCATCAAACTCCATGAACCTGATTATGATGATGGTTACACCTTAGATGAACCATTTCTAGGAGGACTTGTCTAGGTTAGAGATGTTAAGATTCTTAAATATCATACTAATTTATTTAGTCTTTCTATTCATCTGCATTCCTTCTTTCATAGTCCCTAATTCTAGTATTTTTCCTATTTTTCATAGGGTAGAGATGGAGCAATAGCATGGTACACCTCTAGTTTCATCATAGCCTATTATAAGCATGCTCAAATATCATGTCATGAACATCCCTTACCTTTTTGCTAGATACTAAAATCCTTCTAGTTTTCTTCCCCCTAAAAATGTCAACTACTGCTCCTAAGCCTTCTACACATCCTGCTTCACCTTCAGTTGAACCTAGCCCAATCCCTACTTTTACTTTATCTTTAGCTAAGCCTCACCATGTTTCTACTCTCATGTTTTATCCTACTTTACCTTTATATGAGCCTAGTCTAGTTTCTATTTTTTCCCCACCTTCCCTTAGTGATGGCATTTTTCTTTTACCATAGCTTGATCCCATGCCCACCCAATGGGTTGATTAACCCTACTATGATATTCACAAATTTATCAGTCATGGGACCAGAGACTATGAGTTATATTATCCTTTCCCAACTTCTCCTTCTACCTCTTCCATTAGTAGACCCCCAAAGTCTACTAACAAGTTTATATGTTACTTCCATAGAATAGATAATCATTCTTCCACCCATTATCTATATCTTCAATAATATATTGACACATTTTTTCCTACCCTTGCTCATCCCAAATAAAAATCTATACCTCCTCCCAAGTTATTACCTGGGTATATCCCTAAATATGGGGAGGTAT
Organism: Torreya grandis; assembly: GCA_037957365.1. Classification (NCBI taxonomy): domain Eukaryota; kingdom Viridiplantae; phylum Streptophyta; class Pinopsida; order Cupressales; family Taxaceae; genus Torreya; species Torreya grandis. The sequence goes on along the minus strand of JARHVA010006779.1, from coordinate 788,152 downwards.
ATTATCTTTGGTACCAATGTGGTACCCTTCATACTGATTGGTGTCACATTCTCTAGTATCACCTTTTGATGATTCCTACACCTGATATTAATCCTTCTATAGGTTGCCCATGTAATAAGGATTATTCTTCTACACCTATGGAACCTCCTCCCCCACCCAAGGTTTCTTCTCCACCCATGGTTCCTTCCCACAAATTACTCCTTCTCCACCAATGGTGCCTTGTTCTTTTCCCATATATACCATTCTTACTCAGGCACCTATTATTCTCCTTGAGTATTCTATGCATGAGAACCCTCATGAGCATGATCCTTCATCTACACCTATATGTTTCTATTGAGGATATTTGGAGAGAGTTATTTTCAAAAATTTCCATGAGGATTGATGAGACTCCAGCTACCATTAGGATCTAGCTTCATCAAGATATTTTAGATGATATGGATAATATTACTGGACAAATTTATCAGTATTTATGAACACGACATGGTATTCTTTCACTTTATTCTTCACTATGATTTTGGATTGGATTTATAATCCACTTTTATATATCTTATATCATTTGAATATATGTCAAATTTGGTTTCACATATCTATTTTTCATGGATCTTTATATTATGATTTATGTGTTGTATATAGCTTCATTTATTTCCATCCCTTTTTATGGATTCTTATTCATTCTTTCCATGATTGCACGCATATGTCTATGAATTCCTATCTTTCATAGATTTCTCTTTGATTATCTACTATCTTATCTCAACAACTAAGATAATTATTATTGTGACTTGGTTATAAAAGCCTTGATCCCCTTAGTAATATTTATTTACCACATGATTAGTTAGCAAACAAGATGTCTCATTGTACTTATATTTTATCGATCTAATTTGGATCGCTCTATTATTCCATTATATTCCTTTGACATACTAAGTATACCCATTATTGAAACTTGAGTTTATAGATTGATTAATAAGTAATCTAAAGGGTTTAGTCAGCCATTTCTTTGGTAACTAGCTTACTTTGACCAAAGTCTAAAGTTTATTAGTTAGCAAACAAGATGTCTCATTGTACTTATATTTTATCGATCTAATTTGGATCGCTCTATTATTCCATTATATTCCTTTCACATACTAAGTATACCCATTATTGAAACTTGAGATTATAGATTGGTTCATAAGTAATCTAAAGGGTTTAGTCAGCCATTTCTTTGGTAACTAGCTTACTTTGACCAAAGTCTAAAGTTTATTTGTGTGTATCACTTCCATCACTCATGTTGCTTATTCTAAATATTTTTGGATGAGGAATCATAAAATCCATAAAAATTAAAATCTCAATCATTTAAATAAAAGGCAATGATACAAAAGGTAACATACAAATTCAAAAGTTAAATCACCTTAAAATACATGATTCATATCACATCTCCTTCTTCTTCTAATTAAATCTCAAACTCCACAATTGGCCTCATGATAGAGTGAGGTCCATTAGGGTGTGTTAGGCCAGTATATTTGGAAAGGATAATAAAAAATTTAGTGTTACCTACTTTCTCACACAAGTACCCAATATTTTTAGTAGACTGATGGCTTTGTAAGAGGTCCTGAGGAATGGGGAACATGTTTTGGGAAGGTGGGTCCATTTTACTTTTCTTTTTCATATAATCAACATGAGTCGATATTAGTATCACTTATTTTCCTATACAACTTTTTGCATATTATGAGTATGTATCATTTGTATTTTAATGGTCATTAGACTCTTAGTGTCTCTATTTTGTACCTAGTATGCCTCATGTTTTGTAAGGTCTTCTCAAATATGCCTATGTCATTATTTTTACATTCCCTCTTCCATTATAAAATTCCTAATATTTCCTCTTAAAATATATTATTTTATTAGTTGATAATTGCCCCTAGGGTTTCCCTTTTTGAGTTGTACTGTATGACCATGGATAGGAGTAGGACCTCCTCATAAATTACCATAGTACAAACATATTTTAAATAATTACCATAATTATTTCCACCTCATTGGTGTTCCATTTATGAGTTGCAGTGTAAGACCATGATAAGACTAGGCCCTCCTCAAAAAATATTCCAATATTCAGTTCCTACTATAACAAAGTCACAATGAAATTACATGCATCAAATTTGAGATAAGTAGTGTTCGATTATGAGTTATGAGTTATTGGCATACTTCCCATCTTGATTTGGTATGTTTTATGCCTAATTCATAACTCTTTCACTTTTATCTTCTTATTTTTTTGATTGCATGTATGCTTAAAACCATTTTATTAATCAAATCCCTTTTTACATTTTATCTCTCTTTTTGTACTTCCCAATGTGATTTAGTATGCTTGATTTATTTAATTATTTTATTTTTATACCATTGGTTTTTCATGTGTTCTTTATTTTATTATAATATCTTCATACTTCCCAAAATGATATAGTGTGATTTTTATCTATTTTAACTTGGTGTAAATATTTACATGGTTTGAAAACATTTGTTACCCTTTTTACAATCTCTGGTTTATTATATTTAGTCATATATTTTTCTTACATATTTCCCATCATCATATAATGTGTATTACATTTGTTTTGATTACTTATACTTTTCCAAATCATTTTTTCCTCTTTACTTTTAATCATGCATGTGTCTCACATGATGCTAGAAAAGAAAACATGTATCACATATTTCCCATAGCATATACAACAAAAGATAAATGCATGTACTAGAAAGGAAATATATCCATGCATCCACATCCAAATCTAAGTACAACTCATGAGATCAATACAATTATCAAAATGCATACTTTATATATATATATATATATATATATATATATCATGTATTTTATATAATATAAAGTACAAAATACAATAGCTAAAACTCTAAGGATATGGTTAATCATGTCTATCCCATGGCCTAGCCACACTGCCCATCGATGCCTATGATTGACCCCTCTAAATAGTTCACTATAAAGAGGCAGTCTAGGATCTTAATCTAGCAACCTATATGTTGGAGGTACAATCACTGAGAGGCAGGGTGAATGAATGATGTAAGATATTTCAAACTTCAAATGTAATCCTTTCAAACTCTTAATCAATGACCACAAGTATTCATACATCATACAAGATGTTCATAACAATGAATAAGCAATATGATGCAAGATCACACACATAACATAAGCTCTATGTGGTAAACCCTCTTGGGTAATAAAACCCACTCTCAAGTCTACAAACACATGGACTACTTGTCTTATAATATGATCAAAAACATGGGACCTTTTATTGAAGAACCCACTTCACAAGGAGCACCCACCCTTAAGTATGAACAAATACTCACTTGTTCTAGATGTTGATCACCCACACAACACCTTATTAAATCAACAACTCTATAATTCTTATTATAGATCAATCCAATTGGAGAAACAATGTAAAACACTCGACATCAACTCATCACATATACTCAAACTTTATCATACAAGCAATGCATCCAAAACACCTATTTTGGATCATTATAATCTTATTCTCTCATCCTCAATATACTCTATACTTTAGTCCATCCACTGAGCACACTATCTCTAATCTCTTTCCTTCATCTTTATCTTCTACTATCTTAAATCATTCACATTAAGTCTAGAAACCATTACCTTGCTCTTCACCTTTTATAGAGTCTTCATGAATATCAACATCTAGGTTGGCCATAATACATGCCTTAACCCTTAAAATGTCTAACATGCTAACACATAGCTCAAATACATCCTCACAGGTCAGCCATATCATCCATCGGTCATACTTAAGTAGTTATGCCTTTCAATTAGGCCTTAGTAGCCCTTATAGGTCTCATGGAGACCTATTACCCCTTTAGCTCTTTATTAAGAAAATTAAGGACACAAGAACACTTTCAAATACATGGGTCCACCCCATATGACCTCTAAAACATCTTAAAATGATTATTCCCACCAAAACACTCTTATGTTAAAGCACAAATTGCTTAAACATAATTTTATACACAAAAACACCATGAACAAATAAATATTCAAATTTGAAGCTCCATAACTTCCACTATAAAAAATAATACTTTATAACTAGGTTCTCTGGATGCACCTTGAATTCCTCTATAACTTTTGTTTTTACTACATCAAGAAATTCATTTTGGATCATAAGATATAGTTAAAAAACTCCAGACTAGTTTTCCCTCACAAATTTGAATATTTAAATTTCGATGGTCACTGTGCAAATGTCAAACATCAAACACTTTGACCTCATCTCATGCTCCCTAGAAAATTTGAATTAATATACACCATTTATCTCCTCGTATTATCATGTTATTTATCTTAAAATTTTCACCATTTATCTTATATCCTCACTTCCATGATCATGCCACTTGGTACTTCTAGGTGCCTTCTCAACACATTGACTATTTGACTCAATACAATCTATCAATCACCATTTATAAAAGAATTCATGTCCCATTTATATATTATAAAATTATTGATATTGATACACTTGTCACTATCACGTGTAATATCAGGAACCTTTGATAATTTTACTTCACATGTGTCATTGATCTCTGTCTGACAAGATCATGTGCTCCATTAGATCCTTATCTAATCAGATAAATTTCTCACCATTAGATCTATTAGATCCCAAATATACACCATGTAATTTATGCCCTATGTGATGTCAAAATATTTGGGATTTTTTTACTGAGTCCTTTGTCTTGTCTTTACTTGGTGAAGGTGTTCTTTCCCTTAGACTTTTTGGGCCTTTTTTAGTAGACAAAATGTCTGACGGAAATAAGTCTTAAAACTTTTTATATCAAATAAAAAGTCTAAAGACTTATTTTTGTCAAACATTTTGTTTGTTATAAAAGTTCCAAAGGAATTTAATGTCTTATTGCTTTCGGGCTAAGTGTTTTAAAAAAGTTTTAAAGGGCTATTTCATTGGTTTTGGGTCATTTTTTTTGGAATTTTTGTCCATGGCAAAAAGTCTGAAGGGCACTTGCCCTTCGAGCATTTTGCCTACACCAAAATCCTGAAGGAATTATAAGGTCATTTTTTTCTACCAAAGGTACTTCTTAGAAATCCCAAAGGGTTATTTTGCCTTTTCAAAAGTTTCAAAGGATCATTTCCTTTGAGAATTTTACCTTTGCAAAATTCCCAAAGGGCACTTTCGAAGGGTCATTTTGCCTTTGCAAAATGTCTGAATTATTATTTCCTTCAAGCATTTTACCCTTGTAAAATTCCTAAAGGGTGTCTAAAAAATGTATGAAGGATAATTTTAGATTCGCATGACACTTAAATAAATCTTGAAGGGAATTTTTAGAAGGTGTAGGACACTATAAATAGTCCTAAAAGGCACTTTCAAGAGTTCAAAGGACCATTCCAAAAGCCTAAAGGGAATTTTTATAAATTTGTTTGTGTTTTGATATTTTTTGGGGGGTTTCATGGTGTAAATATTCATTATGAAAATATAGAAATGTATCCAAGACTCTTTGCATACCTTGAATCATTGCCTTATGCTCAAAGAAAAAAAGTCAAGTTTACAAGATATAATGGCTCTCGCTTCGTCACACCCTTTGATCAAATGGTGTAAGAGAAGCCTGAAGATCCTAAAGCCTTCACCTAGTGAACCAATCATGTGCCATCATAAATATCATGATCAAAAATTTGTGATCACTCACCCAAAATGATCTAACGAAGTGAGGATGATGTTGAAATGTCAAAAAGACAAATAAGTCCTATGAGGATGACAAGTGTCATCATCTCAGGGATTTAAATAGAGATCAATGATCATGGGCCTTCCCCAAAGTTCAATAAGGTCAAAGCCTAGAAGCCCCATAAATATACCATATGGCTGAAGGAGAAAAGTTTTGGGGCCCTGGATGAAATTTCCATGTTGTACCTATAACGTGTTTTGGTGATTAAGTTGAGGAATTGACTGATGAGCCAAATGAAAGACACATGGTTATCTCAGGGGACTCATAATAATTTATCTTATGAAAGTGCCCAGGTCAAATTCATCAAATTTATAAGGTAATGACTAGTTAATTTTCTTTTACAAGTAATGAGTGCATTTTTTGGGATCGAAAGGATCTTGTACCCTTCCCTATATCAAGAAGGATGGTGCAAAGGTGAAAAGTTGGTTGAGAGTCTGAGCTAGCATATAAGTTGGACACATGGTAGGTCCTCAAGGAATTTCAATATTTGGGCCCTTTTTGAAAATTTCCTCACTTACCTTTTAGTGGCCAAGGTGAAAAAAGTCCTGAAGGCCCAAATGCCTAGATTTTTAAAGAAAAGTAATGACACGTGGCAGGTCCTCGGGGTTTTTCAAGATTTGGGCCTTTTTTGTAAAATTGTCTCACTTACCTTTTGGTGGGAAAGGTGCAAAAAATCCCTAAAGGCCTGAAAATCACTAGAATGAAAAATTTGCATATATGTATCCATGTGTTACAAGGAGGATTGCACAGCATAAAAGAAGCATTTTCACCTTCTCCTTCCTCTTTCAAAAAAAGCTCAAATGACTAAAGGGGGTAGTTGGTAAATCATCATTAAGTTTTAAAGCATTAATGGCAACCTTAATTTGAAATACAAAGGATTATAACTAAGGAATTTTCCTTTATTCATGTTTACCTTTTGAATTTAGAGATTTTAATTATGTCTTTGAGCTATCTATATCTAATGAGTAATTATGGTAAATTCTTCAAAGATTTTCAGCTTTAATTACATACAGCCCTCTAGATTATCATTAAGTGTTCTTTTAGCTCCTTGTATTGTGTCTTTTAAGGAGGTTTGACTTTATTTAAAGGGTGATTAGAGTAAATAATTTTTCCAAGTTTAAAGTATTACAATATAGAGATAGGAAACAATGACTTCTTCTACAACATCTATGAAAAACAACATCATTTCTATTCTTGATAGAATCAAGGATGTAGATGTTCAAGGGTCAGATTTTTTAGCTATATTGAATGCCTTATGATAACCAAACCCTCCAATAGTGATCTCCAATCTTGGCATGAGTTATATCATCTCTATGGCAGTGTTTCCCTTAGTTGCCCCATACCCAAAACTAGTAATTACACGTGCTAGAGTGTATCAACTAGATACTAAGATTTTGGTCAATAAAATTTAATTAGTTATCTTCTCTTTCACTCCTTTTTCCCTAAACACCATGCTTGGGATTCATCCCCACCCTAAAAGTATCATACTTTCCCTAGAGTAATACTAGGAATATGCAAACAAGAATGACAAAATGCTATGGGACATTATCAACTTTTGTTGGCTGGTCAAAAAAAGGCAAAAGGTGTCCAAAATGTTTAAGAGTCTAAAACTAGTAGAATTTAGGGAATTACCCCAGTACATAATTTCCATTTTAGCCAAAATGTATGGTATGCCCACCATAGAGAAGTTTGATCCTTGGATGTTTATAAATTTAATATGTGTGTTGGAGTAGAAAAATAAGTTGGATTGGGCCACCATCTTAAGTGACAACCTACATAGGTAGATGATGCAGCTTCAAGTTACAATCCACTCAGAGGAGTTCATAGGTACATTATACATGTCCTTATACCTATTGTATATCCTAGTGCATAATAGGACATTCCATGGGCTCACAAGAAATCCTAATGGAATGAGGATATATGAGACTTATCTAGAAATAATTTTGATGACTTTAGACAAAAAAATTTGAAAAGTTAATAATTATTTATTCAATACTATGATGAGTGTCTTCTATCCTCTGAGAAGCCTCAATAAGATGTCTAAGGGGGTCATAAAAACCATTGATAAGTATGGCACCTCATATTCAATTTAGAACATTCACATATATCAGAATAAGTGGCTAATTGGGTTCTCTATATAAACTACCAAGATACCTGGATGATCGACTAGCAGTGATGGAGTTGATATGGAAAATGATGCCATTAATGAAATGATAGTAGAAAAGAAGGTAAATAATCCCTTCAAGTTTTTGATTTAAATTGGACAATATTCATGTCCTTCTATTGCCAAGGCCAATAGATTGGAGTAAGAGATGGGCTAATATGTGATTGGAAAGATGCCACCCAGACCAAACTATGATATCAAATGGTGGGTGACCATGGAAATAGCTTTGATTCTAGATCAATCTCATTATGAAGACATCTTTTCTGATTACACTGATAAAGAAGACATCATAAATCCAAACTTTATAAGGATAATAGTGCAAGAAGTCATCACTTATAATAGTGGTCCCATCCCAAAGGACGTGGAGGATGATAAGAGGACACTATCTAATATTTATAATCAGTCTAATATTGAAACCTAGGCCATCTCATAGGTGGACTTCACTGCTAAGGAAAATGATTTTATACCATGGAGGGCCATAGTGATCATGAGAAGAACCTTTAGGTGGTTGAAGGAACATGGGATCGATCTTAGTGCCTATAACACCCCTACCCTCTAAGAACTCAGACAAGTTTAGGAGTGGAAGGGTTCTTCCCAATTTAATGTGGTGTTCCCTTGGCTCCACCATGAGTAGTGAAGGGCAAAGTAAAAAAGCAAGGCTGGTGATGTTGACTTCACCAAACTGATTGATGTGGAGTTTATAACCACATCACAGTCCAAGGCAAGACTATCTTTCTTGAAGCTAACTAGTTTGGCTATGAATTGGGATAATATCACCACTAGGGAGCTTACATTGGCTAGTTCCACCCTAATATCCATTGCATCAAAGTGAGCCCCAATGGTATCAACCATCTCAGTAGTTAGTTCAGCTATTATTCCACTTGTTCCACCCATGGATCCACTAGCACAATAGCCAGCAGTTGTCCTTCCTATGACTTACTCAAGGAAGAAAGGAGGTGAATAAGAGGTAGAGCAACCCAAGTATAAAATATTCAAGAGAGATATATAGCCTTCAGTTGGGATTCCTAAGAAAAAGAAGGAGGTTGTATTTAAGGACTTACCTTCTAAAGAACTTCCCTTGAAAAGGAAAGAGGATCAATCCTCATATGCTCAAAGGTTTAGAGATATGAGTGAAGAAGAAGACTCAAATTAAGATAGGCCCACTACTGAGGTGATGAAGAAACAACAAGCATTCACTCCTACACAAGTGAAAACTAGATAGAGAACTTTGAGGGAAAAACTGTAGACCCCAGTAAAGGTCCCAATGGTTAGTTTATTTACAAAATAGGGTCCTTTAGGAGTGAAAGGTAAGGGTGATGAGGGATAAATTATGGACTCTATTGATCCTCTTTATTTTAAATATGTTGTGCAAGTTGGGGTTGAGGTGGCCACTCAATATCAGGCCCCTCAAGAAAAGGAAATGATCTCATCAGACACAGAGACATTTATTGATAATGTCATCACCCAACCATTGGGATAGGATAATCAAGGTGAATTTGAAGAAATGAATAAATCTAATGAGAAAACCAAGGTGGAGCTAGAGAAAAATATTCAATTCACCACTGATCCTAAAGTGGTGCTTGAACAAGAAGGCCCACAAGTAACTCTAGAAGTATCACCAATTGTCCCTTCCCCTCCAAAGGTGTCAAGTTCAACCCCAGAGGAAAAGGTAAGTACAAAATAAGGTGGGGGAGAAAACCTATAAATGGCTACCCCCACCCATATAGAGATAAATAAGGAATTGGACCAATCCAATAAAGGTGTTGAGGAGGGTACTTTAGGTAGTGTTTCTATAATTGAATTACCTCAAAGTCTCCTTCCTCACATCAAATTTCATGATCCAATCTAGAATAAAGGTTTAGATGCTATGATTGATGGAGAGTTGCCTAAAGGCAGAAAATAAGCCACCATAGTCTCATCTCTACTAAAAGCTCATGTGAATAAATAAGGTAAATTGGTTTTGAAACCTTTAAATTATTTAGTAGCACAAGTGAGCTCCATTAATAAATTGCTTAAGGAGTCTCACCAATTTGGGCCAAATTTTGAAGTTTTCAAGAAAATAAAGCTACACCTTTAAGGAGAACCTAGAGTAAACATGAGGATTTGGAGAGCGATGAATAAATTGAATAGTTTATGTTGAGTCCACATCCCATTCATGTGGCACTTACTACATAAGTTACTCTGATGACACTACCTTACACTATCTCAAGACCTACATCAATGTCCATTACATCAATGGGATTTTAGACCAGACCCCTTCTCTAGGTTAAGGAGTAGGTCAAAGAAAATAAGGACATCATGAGCAAAATTTGGGAGATTTATGTGGTAAATATCACTCATGTGTATAAGTCCAAACCCCCTAAGAAGGCCAAGACATACTCTAGGACCACATTCACTACTATAGGAGAAAGAAATGTGGAGATAGCCATTCCCTCACAAGGTGCTTTAAATAAAGATGCTCCCCTTGAGAGTTACACTATTTATATATAAAATATAGGGGAGCCATCAAGGAATGATCTAAAGCTCAACTCACAGGTTTTGGTGAGCATGGTGGCTCATCGAATGGATAAGGAAAAAGCCACCATGGAGGAGTTAAAGGCACAAAATTAGGCTATGATCTAGCATTGCAAAAGATACTAAATGAGCCTAAGGCAGTAACTCCAACTGCTAGTATTGCTCTAGAGCATCCTCTCTTCTCATTAGAGTCATTTGATTTTTGTCGAATTGATAACTTTAAATCCAAAGGAAGGGCAATAGAAAATTGGTAAGAATATTTGCGTACCAGGGCCAAAGAAGTAGTCCACTTAGCATTGAAATGCTTGAACATAATAGTGGATAATAAGAGGGAGTGTGATGCCCAAATGTTTACCTATGAGGCAAACATTAAGCATTGGAAAGAAGTGTAGCAAAAAATGGATGAGGTTTCCAAATGGTCATTTGAAGCAATGATATTTGAAAATATCATTGCTTCAAATGATCATAATAAGCCCAAATAATGTTAACTAACAATCAAGCATTGATTGACGATGCTCAAAGATGACATCTTCAACTTAAAAGGAGAAGAGTAGTCCCTTGAGACTGTAAAAAGAGAAATAAATGTTTCACTTAGGAAGATGGTAAGCCTTGATGGTGCAATTGATTTAGAGGAAGAGATAGTACTCACTAATATGAAAAACCTCATTGATGCACCACAAGATTCCTTTGATGTTGATAAAATAAATCAATTGGTATCACTTAAGAATTTTTATGACTAGATTAGAGAGTTTATCAGATAAAACCAAACCATGTTTTAGACGATTGTCATCTGGCTTGAATAATACCAAGTAAAATTCAAACATCAAATAGGCCCAAATTGAGGGAATCTTGACCCTATGTTGGAAGGATACACAAGGTATAGGAACCAGTTAGCGAACTATTATGTCATCTAGATCAACTCCAGAGCATAACTAGCTATTTTGGTTTTTTTTAGATGGCATCGCTTCTTTCTTCTCCTCACTCCCTTATTTTTCTTGTTTCCCTTTGAGAAACTATTGCACTTGGCATGTTATTGGCATGTCCCTTTTAGTTAGTTTTTTTATAATTATGAGGATAGGAAAGGGACATTTTTGTTTATTATTCAATAGGACAAAGGTTTTATTTTATCCCTTGCAATATTTTCCTCTATGTAGATGATTATAAATATTATAATAAGTTGGAGCATCAATATTGCCATCATCATAAGAGAATGAGCATATCTAAGGAATCATGTTTGTTATAAGGTTTAACAGACTCCAGGACCATGAAAGAATTTTCTAGATAGAGCATCTTTATGAATATGCTAGGCTTAGCTCAATTGTATAAGTAAAAGGGATATGTCCCTTTATAATGCTCAATTAAAATTTTGAGTCAATAGCTATAGTCTCAAAGAATTCTCTCTATGTAATCTTTCTGGTGCTGAATTGATTTCTATAGTAAAATCATTGGCAAGCTTTGAGAGCATTAGATATGTCTCCCTTGTCATAGAATTGTCTTGCATAGTGTTAGGTTGTATGTTATTCAAAACACATTATATTTAGTTTAAATTTAATTGATTATTGAAATATGTTCATGTTTTCCATTATCTTCCTATTGTTGAAGTGTAGTGCTCTATTTTACATGCTTAGTAGATTGGTTATCTAGTGTATTCATCTTTATGGTAGTCATTTAGAGACTATATCTAGGTTGTAAAATCCTTTCTGCTATGAGATTTTGGGATAGGGTGTTGATATCCTTTTTAAGCATTGTCCCAAGATCATGGATTCAATTGGAAGGGGTTATTGAAGGATATCATTTGTGCATGACTTCATTTCATTTGTTTATGATCTGCAATGCATTTGTTGGTGATGATGATCTAATAGTTTAGTGAATTTCTTTTTGATCATTTGCTAACCCTCCAATTTATTTTCTATTAATTGAAAAATCTTGTCCTACCCTATCCTACCCTACATATAACATTCCCCTTGCATATCTAAAGTGTTATTTGCATGCAGATGCATAAACATTGTATTCTTAGCATGTGTCTATGTTTTGTGCATTAAAAATCAGCATTACAATCTCTATTATTGAATATTATTTAGAATAAAAGTTAAAATCACATTCATATGTATCTTTATTATCTTGTGTATAAATATGAATAATTACTCATTCCATGTAATAACCCTTCCCAGGTGGAGTGAGTAGGTTTGGTTGTGTTCTACTCAAATTTGTGTATCTTTATGCCAATAATCCCCATGGAGATTGAATCATGGAATCTCTTCATGTGAGAAAGCTACCCCATAGGTCCTCTCACCTTAGTTTAGATAGATCCAGAAGTAGTAGGTAGCTAACCATATGCTTTCTAGGTGCCTCTCAGTCATTTTCTCTAGTCTAGTCCATTCTTAATGCCAAACCCTCCCCCAGCCATAATGACATTCTAGATGGTTTCTCATCATTTTTGCCATTTTTTTCAAGTATGCAAAGCTAGATTAGAGAGGTGTAGACCTAGGAACCAACAATATATTAAATTCTCACTGTATATCTTTGATATCACATATTTGGCTAAGTATGGGAACTTGGTAAATTCTGTCTAAGAAACCAACTTTGCACCTTAATAACTTTTGCTACGCTCAACCTCATGACCTAAAATTTGAACCATATGATATTATTTCATAGGGTAATATATACATGTATCAAACTACTTTTTAAACCTTCACACATGTGAAATATGATGTCATCAATCTTCTCACTTAGCTTTATTTATCAAGAAGACTACTTAAGCTTATACCTTCATATGACTATTTTGATAAATTTTGTTCACTTACATAAGCAATATAAGCACTCATAATATCACATAGGGTCATTACAACATGTCCATATCATCAATATCATCTATTAATTACCTCACTAAGTCAAACACTATCAAAAACATCAATCTAATGACTTTGTCATTAATGCACTATGAATCATGATCTCTTTGACATCAATGAAAACCTAACATCAATGACCATGATCAACAATATCCCCCTTTGTTATTGATGTCAAAACACCCTTAGAATGACTTCTTCTCATTTGAACTTCTTCATTCTAATCTTTCTCCCCCTTTGACATTAATGACAAAGGGTATATTCCTTAACATGCCAAAAATCATTCCTCAACATCATGTATGCATTCAAATACTATTTAATATGCTCAAGATACTTAAATACTTTTAATAATATGAATCAATTACTCCCACCTTGACATACACCAATCTAAACTTAGACTTATCTGATCCTTAGACCTGATAAACTGCTCACAAAGCTTTAAAAAGCTCCCCCTAACATCATGCTCCATCTTATGTCATAAGTTCTTTGACATACACCAATATCAACTTAGGATTTTATGATCCTTAGACCTATCTACCTACAGAACTCACAAGCTCTCTTTGTTCATGCATGAATATTCAACACCTTGTCAAAATATATGACTTGGTTTGATCAAGTCATCATGTCAATCTAACTATAGTAAAAATATTTACACTTCTATCATTACTAAATCATCTTCACATGTGTTCCCCCTTACATCATGCACATCTTCTTCAAGACACTCAAGCTAACTGAGTCAGCCCCCCTTAGCTAGACACATCTTTGAGTATTATCAAATTGAAAAGAACATACCTTTGTACTAATTGGCATTTTGATCATTACCTAGAGCTCACACACTTGCTTCCACCCTTGATAAATCCCTCCTAAGAATCATAGGTAGAGACACCCACTTATCATACAGGGACTAAAGATCCTAAAAGTTAGGAGACTCCCATATCTACATGCTCTTACTTGACTTGTAATTCTTCCTCATCTTCATATTGTCTTTGAATGAGTTCTCAACCTTGTTCTTTTCTTTTATCTCAAGATCCTACTTTATTTTTTTGTCCATTTGGGTAGATAAGGCTTGTTCCTTGATAGTTGAACTTGTTCCCTATTATTTTATGGAAAATAATCCACTTTGAGCCTATTTTTCATTTACCTGCTTAGGCCTCCATTCACTATAACTCCTCTTCATGATAGGATTGACAATTTTTGAATTAGAATACTAATCATTCTTGTAGAACCTTGTTATTTGACCTCTCTCATGACATTTGAAAAAAATAAAATTTCTTAGATTGTACATACCTTTTGATTGAGATATATGATGATTCATTGAAGTTTCATGAATCCATTCATGTACGTGATCATTTGGTCTCCTGATGAAGAAATTACAAAACTTTACAATATGACCAAGTCCTTAACACTTGTAGCAAAATATGTCATAATATATTTGTGAACCTAATGATTGTCTTGAGTGATGATGGTATTCATGATTGACATTGTCTTGCTCATAATTCCATAAAAATTCATTCTTTGAGGATATTTTATAATCTTTTGACCTATAACAAAATTGATTGTAAGAGTAACAATGACCATTGAAATTTGTATACCTAATAGCATTTGGTTGTCTAATCTGATTTGTCTTCATTCTACTAATACCTTCATTCTTTGAATGATGATTGATCTTCAAATTCTAATTTCCCTTGTTCACAGCATCCTTTATCTTGTCTTGAGTTACATGCTTTTGTTCTTCTTTGTATCCTATATCAGTTGTATCACTTGCATGCTTTTGACTACTCAAAATATTATCAAGATCATTTAAGCTCTTTTCAAACTTAATAAATGACTTTACCTTACAAGATTCTTGTCTAACTCAACTTTCAATGACTTTTTTTCAAATGCATACCTTGAATACTCATCTTCTTTAGCTTTTAGGATTGTAGACATGATTTCTAATTGACAACTAAGATGCTTGACTATATCTTCATGCTCCTTGGTGTCTTTATTCATTTTTGCCTCAAACACACTAAATTTCTCTTCATAGTCTTTGATTTTTGACATCATCTTTTTATAATTTTTCTTCTCAATATTCATATCTTCAATAGCATTCATCAATTATTCTTTATTATCTAAATCATCTGTTGTATCTTTCCTCATAGCATGATTTATTTTTATCTACAAAGACTTTATCTCTGATTGATACATGATACACTCTTCATCCTTAAATTTTACTTGAGTTTCAAGCTATTGTGTGATCTCATCATACTCCTTCACTTCATTACTCAGCCTTCCTTTAAAAATTCCAATTTTATCCTCATAGGATTTACTCAAGGAATCTTGTTTCTTATTCTTTCCTATTAGTATCTTCATTTCTTCCACAATATCTAGATGTTTATCTTCAAGAGTGACTTTCTCATCTTCTTCCTCTAAGCTATCTCTACCAAAGAAATCTCTACTTAAAGAACATTCACCTTCATCATCACTAAAATCCATGAACAATGTCTCCTTGTCCTCATTATGAAAAGAATCATCACTATCATATGTGTTTACTTCTTCTTCTACATATGATTTACTATCTTCTTCATGGTAAAGGCTCTTACTACCTTTATATGATTCCTTCTTTCCATTTTTCTTACTGAAAAACTTTATTTACTTGCTAGGACCCTTAGATTTCTTGTGTTCATCCTCATGAGATTCCTTATAAGCCACTTTGAGTTGGTCTAGACATTTTACTAAAAATTGACCAACTTTACCACATGAAAAACATTTGAAAGGAGGTTTTCCTTCATACTTACCTGATCCTACATTCAATCTTTTTTTTATCATGCAATCAAGTTGATCTTCATTAAGATAAAAATATTCAAGACTTAACTTGTTCTTCATAGCTTCTTTGATCACCTTGAAGGCTACTTACTTCTTAGGAGGTCTATCATCAACAACTCTCATCTCATAGGCAGTAAGGATGCCATATAGTTCATCCATCTTCAACTGAATGAAATCATGAATTTCTTCTATAGTAGAGACCTTTGAATCAAACTTGAGTGTAAGATTTCTCAATACCTTATGTAATATATTAGCTTCATTAATAACCTCTCCAATACCTATGATCATGTTTACTACCTCATCAAATCTTATAAGATAGGATCTCATAGTATCTTCTTCCTTCATTTTGAGACTTTCAAATTGTCTTCGGTAGGTTTATAATTTATCCAATTTTACCTTTGAGTCTCCTTCATAAATAGTCTATAATTTGTCCCAAATATCTTTGGTAGACTTATAATGGATCACTTTGGTAAAATCAGCCTCAGAAAGACTGCATATGATAGCATTCATAGATTTAGAATTATTCTCACTCAAATTCTTGTTAGCAGCACTATTTAGAGGAGTAGTTGTTATAGTGTATCCATCCATGATATATTTTCAAATATAAAACCCTAGAGACATGATGTATGTCCTCATCCTTATACTCCAAAAAGCATAATTTAATCCATTGAATAATGGTGCTTGCTTTATAGAGAAACCCTACTTTTGTTGACTTTCCATTTTGTACCCTGGATCAACTTCAAGTGGTTTAAACTTGTAATGATGGTCCTACTTTGATACCAATTGTTTGAGGTATAATCACTGAGATGGGGGTGAATTAGTGATGTAATATATTTCAAACATCAAATTAAATCTTTTCAATCTCTTAATTAATGACCACAAGTATTCATGAAGCATACAATATGTTCATAACAATGAATAAGTAAGATGATGCAATATCACACACATAACACAAGATCTATGTGAGAAACCCTCTTGGGGAATAAAACTTACTCTCAATCCAAAAAACACATGGACTACTTATCCTATAAGATGATCACAAACATGAGACCTTTTAGTGAAGCACCCACTTCACAGGACCACCCACCCCTAAGTATGAACATGCACCCACTTGTTCTAGATTTTGATCACCCAAACAACACCTTATTATATCAACAACTCTAGAATTATGATTATAAATCAATCTAATTAGATAAAACAATGTAAAACACTCAATTTTAACTCATCACATATACTCAAACTTACTCATACAAGCTATGCATCCAAAAAACCCCTTTTAGATCACTCTATGCTTCTTCTCTCATCCTAAATTTGCTCTATACTTTAGTCCATCCACTAAGCACACTATATCTAATCTCTTTCCTTTGTCTCTATCTTCTACTATCTTAAACCATTCACATCAAGTCTATAAACTAGTACCTTGATCTTCACCTTTTATAGAGTCTTCATGAATATTAACATCTAGGTCAGCCATAATACTTACCTTAACCCTTAATACATCTAACATGCTAACACATAACTCAAATACATCTTCTAAAGTCAGTCGTAGCATCCATGGGTCATACTTAAGCAGCTACACCTTTCAATTAGGCCTTAGTAGCCCTTATATGTCTCATGGAGACTTATTACCCCTTTAGCACTTTATTAAAAAAATTAAGGAAACAAGTTCACTTTAAAATACATGGGTCCACCCCACATTACCTTAAAGACATCTTCAAATGATTATTCCCACCAAAACACTCTTCTGCTAAAGCACAAATTGTTTAAACATAATTATGTACATAGAAACACCATGAATGAACAAATAGTGAAATTTGAAGCTCCATAAATTTTAATATACAAATAATCAAACTTTGTAACTAGTTTTTCTTGATGCACCTTGAAGTCCTCTACAACTTTGATTTTAACTACATCAATAAATTCGTCCTAGATCAAAATATATAGCTCAAAAATTATAGAATTATTTTCCCTCACAAATTTGAATATTTATATTCCAATGGTCATTGTGAAAATGTTAAACATTAGACACTTTGACCTCATCTCATGCTCCCTAAAAACTTTGAATCAATACACACCATTTATCTCCTTAAATTATCCTGGTCTTTATCTTTCAATCTTTATCATTGATCTTATATCTTCGCTTTTGTGATTGTGCTACTTGGAAACTTTACATGCCTTATACACACTTTGAATATTTGACTCAATGTGCTTTGTTAATCTCCATCTATATGAGCACTTTCATGTCATTGATCTTCTAGTCAAATTATTGAGATTGAGGCACTTATCACTAGCACATGCAATCTTAATAACCTTGGACAATTTGACTTCATGCACATTATTAATCTCTATCTGATAAGATCATATGCTCCGTTGGATCCTTATCCAGTCAAATAAATTGCTCACTATTATATATTTGTTTTGATTCAACACTCATCTTAGATCTTCGATATAACATATTTGGATAAGTATGGGAACTTGGTAAATTCTATATGAGAAGCCAACTTTACACCTTAATAAATTTTTCTATGCTCAACCTCATGACCTAAAATTTGAACCATATGATCATATTTCATAGGAAAATCCATCCATGTATCAAACTACTCCTAAAACCTTCACATGTGTGAAATATGACATCATTAATATTCTCACTTAGCTTTATTTTTCAAGAATACTACTTGAGCTTAGACCTTTATATAACTATTTTGATGAATTTTATTCACTTCTATAAATAATTTCAGCACTCATAACATCCCATAGGGTCTCTAAAACATGTCCATATCATCAATATCATCCATCAATTTCCTCACTGAGTTAAACACTATCCAAAAAATCAATCTGATCACTTTGTCATTAATGCACTATGAATCATGATCTCTTTGACATCAATGACAACTTAACATCAATGACCACTCTCAACACTATCCCTATAAATTGGCCACCTGGGCTTGCACCTATCCCATCTAGATGGTGGTCACCATGTGTGTGGCTCTCTCTTATACTAGGGCCTACCAATCCTATGTCTCTCCTACTCCAACCCCTATCAATGGTTGTAATCCATCACCATGTGCCTATAGCTACCTCTTAGCCTCTCTCACTAATCTAAACTAACCCACCTAGGCTAGGGAAAATGGAACTTTAGGATCATCTAGAGTATTTGGGTCATATGGTGCCAACACCCCATCCAAAATGTCATGGTGTGCATCCATAATCAGAGCTCCTCATCTGATCTCCTCTATTATAAGATCTACAAAACCACAACCAAATAGACATCACATCGCATATATATATATCAAAAAATTTATTTATCCTAATCACAATACAACTAGTGTTTTATATCAAAACTTAAATCAAATTTAAAAATATTTCTCACCAATGTTGGTGTCATTGATCATAGTCTCCCAGTCTGCTCAATCGTTAAACACCTCCTCTATTGGTTGCTTCCACACCAATGCAAATCTAGGAGTCACCACCCAATCTCACTATGATCCTCTCCCCAAGGGTACCTCTATAGACTAATTATGTCCTAAAGAGGCTATTAGATCCCTCTATGTAATATTTAGTGTCTATGTCTCCTTATGTCTATGGTGCATATATATTTGATAAGCACATAGTGGTAATTATTTTCTCTATTATGTGCCTAATATACTCCTACATCCACATCCATAAGATCTCCTTATGATATCTCTACTACCTCCTACTATCATGTTCAACCAACCCATGGTCTAACACATCAAGGCCTAATCACTGGTATATCTATAGACACCACTCTACCTCTTCTTCCTCTCATCTCTCTAGCATGTCATACCCAATAAATAAACACTATTAGAGGTACCACTAGATGGGTGAGTCCTAGTTATCTCTATGTGTGTACCATTGGATGTGGCTCTACCCATGAAGTGTAATGGCCTATGATATGCACATGTGTCAACCCTATCATAATGGTAAACCAATTAGGTCATATGGTAGTTATGTGAGTGTAGGTATTTCACATGATTTATCCTTGTATGATAGTCTATAAGGATGTCACATGGGGGATGACCTGCACTACATGGTCATGTCTCCATTATAAGACCTAAGGCAACCTATAATCAACCACATGGGTTAACCCAATCGATCAATACATGGGGAACATCTCATATATCCATAAACTAAACAAAATCACTAGTCTTATCATCTTTTTCCCTCTAGACAGCATCCCATACATATCATGCATGAGTTGGACCTAGATAATAGACCTAAAATCATAGAATGATCCCTAATCTAATATTGTCTAGCATAAGGCTATCACATATATTAATACCTCACCATCTAACTTGTGACACAACACTTATGTTATCACAAGCTCTATCACTACCTTCTAGATATCTAAAATAGTTGTAATATAAACATCGAACAAGCTCACCCTTATCCTAGGGTGAATCTTATTTGAGTAGATATCCCACTAGGCTAATGCTTATCTCTCATCCTCTAACTCTAATGTTTTAGTGATCATTTATGTCTTGCCTATTAAAATTCTAAGCAATGCATAAACATCCTCCAAAGTAATTTCCACCTCGATGGTGTCCCCATCCACCTCCTAAGTGTTGGTCATCTTTTCCTATGCTCTTAGGAATATGATAATGATATCAACATATTGACAGATCCATCTCATCTCCATGATGTTTCCAAATCCCAAGGTGACCAGTTAACCTTTATCCATGTCAATCAAATGATCTAATAGATCTGGTAGCGATGATGCATCTACCAAGCACCAATATCTCTATCATCTCTACAAAATATCATACAAAAAACATTGTATCATATCTTCATGTCATAACTAATTAAAATACATTCTCAAAAATTTACAAATTAAGTTGGTTTGATTTAGTTTCTTCTATTTTCTTATTTTTATACACATTCAACCCATTTAATACTAAATTGGCCATGTTCCAATCATGTTAAATACCATCGGCCCATTTGATACTAAATATGCCTTTTTCTTTCAAACTATATCAACCTATTTGATTTTAAATCAGCTCTTTATCCATCCTAGCTTACTACTTCATCCCTATAGTATATAGTTGGCCCCCTTTAGCAAATTGTATCGGCCACTTACTACTAACAACATTGGCCAAAAGGTACACAGTCAGCCATCTTCCCATTTTAAACTACATCATCCTATTGCTACAGAGTTGACCACCTTCTACAATACTATGTTGGCCCATAGCTACATAGTCAACCCCTTATTTTCTTCTCTCCTTACAAACTAAGTCAATCAAGTTGAATATGTTCTTCACCTATGATGAATTTTTAACCATTTACCATAAATTCCTTAGGCATGTATTGACCTAAATTTTTCCTACCCAATACCGCATTATACCCTTAGTCTACCTAAAAAAATCCTATGGTCAGTTTCAATGTCTACAATTTTCTTACCATTCAATTTTATATATTTATCTCAATTTCAAATAAAATTACTCAAAAAAAATGAAATTCATATTTTCTTACCTGTGTTGCACTCGTTACGGCTGCTAGGCATCCTCCCCCTTGAAGTTATCATATCCTCACCATGGTTTCTCTCTAGTCATAAACTATGTCTCTCAAAGCTCTATTTTCTAAAAATATAAAAAATAACAAATGAATTATTTTTCACCCTATTTATATTTACTATTCAAAATTATTTTCAAAAAAGTATAACCAAATTCTATTTTTTGACCATATCTTTATTTTTACTAGCTCTTTTTTTGAACCATAAAATGTTTTAGAATCCTAACATTGTATATAATATTTTCACATATAACATTTATATTTTAAAAAAAATTCAATTTTTGCTCTTTTTCACTAATTTCTACAGGTTCACCTAATGTTCCCTACATTGGACACCTTCACATTTCATTCACTTCATTTCTTATCTATAGTACTAAGGTAAGTAAAGGTATGTGTTTTTCAATTATATCCTTTCATTTATCTTGTTTTGCTTCTTTTTGAAATTTATTCAGCTTCAACATTGTGTTGTTATGTTCTTTTCTCAAAGCACCATCCCCTATTACACCTTCATAACACATGATGAGCTTCGAGTGGGGCATATGTATACACATAATATTTTAAAACTTGTCAAATATTGATGCTTTATCTCTTGTAAGAACCCATTTAGGCTCAATCTCTTTGAGTACACACCTTAAAGGGTACACCAAGAAAGGGGTGGGTAGACCATTAGTGTTTTTTAAGATTATTGTTGCCTATAGTAACACTTGATATCTACACAACCTTCTCTTATACAGTTCCTTAAGCCTTTCCTCCTCTCTTACACACTCCTCCAGGAATTTCACCATCTTCTTTAGCACTTACCTAAGCCTAAAACCCTTTTTGACAATTTGCATTACATTATCAGCCTGGGCCAACCTTGTATTCAAATAGTTAAAAACATGTTATGGGTCTAAGTCAGCTCTGTCTAACCTAGAGCAAAACCTAAATTATTTTTATCAATTAGTAATATAGAGTTAATTGGGTTGACCCTATTAGCTAAAATTTCAAAAAGGTTTAAGGTTATATTTAGCTATATATACACATCCATTTCTATCATTTATAGATAATATAAGAAGAAAAATATATTATGCATCTGTTTATCCACCATTCTACTTTAGTAGCATAACTTAGGGTTTAAATACTTTCTTTGGGGATACAGATCTTGTATTGTGGATAAGTATTTTAGATGCATAGATAAGTTGTGTAGCCTAAAGCTGACATATCCTTATTATCCTTACATACCACAACAACCTCTTTTGAATCACCTTGGCTAAGGAAGGGATTGAGATTCAGCAAATTTATCTTCAAAGGTAAGTATTTATAACTTTGTTCCTCCTTTATAAGAGTAGAAAAATTTGCATTTGTAATTCTCTCCCATGTATTAGGGTTTAGATAAATTTACATTTGTACTTATTTCCTATGCATTAGGGTTTTACCTATATATAGCTTAATAAGGATTCTCCTATGCGTATTTAATTTTTATGTCTATTACCCTCACTTTGTGCCAAAAGATTTGGGTTACACTAGATTAGATTTTACTTTACTTGCATATATTTAGTAAATATGAAAACATAGGACCTAGCTAGGGCTATTTCATGGTGTTGCTTGACTAGAGGCTTTGGAACACTCTCTAATGATGTTATTGTGGTAAGAGATCCCTTAGTTAGGTCTATTGGATCCATCTTGGTCATGACCTTGAATATTTAATATATCAACAATCGAAAGTGTGAGTAGGATTTATCTTCTCCGAACTAGGATTTATTAATAGATCAGTTACATTTTGCTTTGTCTACAAATATTAGAATCCATTTAATAGTACATAAAAAATATGAATCGTATAACTACCATTAAGAATATCATAGGTGTAAAAAAATAATTAATAAACCCATTATCCTAAGTTCGTTTAGCCTAGCACTTATAAATCCCATCATGAGCTTGTGCCAAATAATAACTATATAAATTGTGTTGAGATGATTTTCAAATTTGATCTTTACCAAAGAAAATATATCTAGCACTACATGGATACTTCCATATGCTATAAGGCTAAATGATATTCTCATCGAGCTCTCGATGGCATTCCTTTCCAACTATCATGACCTCCCATTTTTCAACATTTCTAACTCACCACTAGACTTGCATGAGTAACCCCAAGACTTTAGGGTAGCTTCTTTATCACTTGGTCGCATTCTATAATCCCACTTATTTTGAGGTCTTATTGTTTGTATGAGAATCTATAGGTTTTTGAGTCACTAGGATGATGCCATATGGAAACATACTACTAGCCCACTAGCTTGAAGACATTGCTCCCTATATAGTCCTCTCTAAAATCATGGGTTGTTAAGATGATGCCACATGCCAACATCCAACTATCCCTTTATCTTAGAGGTTTCACACTTTGTACAATATTCTCTATGATCATGGGTCATCAAGATGATCCACATGGAAACATCTAACTAGATAGGCACCAACTGTACCTTAGAATATGTTGACATCACTCTTGATTCTTAGGATGGTGACACATGGCTTCCTCTAAACCACTTTTCAAAGTTATGAAAATTGACTAAGTTAAAATAAAATAAATGGCCCTAAACTTAAAGGCATAATCCTTGGGGTCATTGATATATTCATTGGGGTCATTGACATAGGCATTGGGGTATTAATGCTAATGACTTAGTCCCTCTGAGCTTCCACACTCCCAAACTCTACCACTTGTAAATTCCATGGAACTTTGGGGCATTAGAGGCTTTGTCATTTGGCTAATACTTTGGTTTTCTAGGTTATTACACATGGAATCATCTAGACAACTTTAAAAAACCTTAAAATTATGCTAAAGAAAAATCTAAAATAAAATCAAAGCTAAAATTATTTAGTCAAGACATCAAATTAGTTGATAAGAAAATGACTACGGCAAAAACCTATCAAGATCTCATAAATTGGCCAAGGCAAGACACTATGCAAGGTAGTTCAGCTAAAGGCTTTACTAAGCTAAAATCTATGAATATTCAAAAACAACTAAGGCCAATAAAAGTTGAAAGAACCAAAAATCTATGCATAACAATTCAATAATGCTAAATACAAATGATTTAAGTGAAGCATAGAAAACATCTAAGGCCAATTATGAAATTGATCAACCAACAAGGCAAGTTTAATTCAAAATGAAGAAATAAATTGACATCGAGGCTTAAATAATATCTCAACACTAAACTAATATTCTCATTGGTTTAGTTAAATATCTGAGCAACATCAGGTGATCTCAACCTGAAATCCAACTCATTTATTCATTAGAAGTTAAAAAGTTTGAGGATTAATATAGAGACCCAATCTATTAAACAAAGCTAAGAAAGTGATCAAATTTTTAAATCAAGAGTATTTTCATAGAGTTAATGATAAGTCTTAAAATCCTCCTTTGATATTAGTTAAATTCTTGCAAGGATTTTTATAGTTAACCTACCTAATTACCTTGCATTAATAAATCTTAGTATAAGAGCCATGCTCTATTGCAATTATCCTTTTAAACAAGAGGATCTTAATAAAGGAAAATTCTAAGTCAAAAATTTTACTCAATGCTTTAATTCATAACCCTTTCATAAGGCATTTCTTTATCAGAATGGACAAAAATCAAACTATATAGTCTTATTATGCATTTATTCTTCCTAACAAACACAGCCATTGAATTAAGATCCACTAATTTATAGATAAGATTAGTCTATAATATATATCCCAACAAAATAAATGAAGAGACATAAAGCTCATTTCTTAGGCTGATTATCCAAAAGTTTTGACCAAGAAAACATATTCACCAATTTATTAAAGGAGTCGTATAGGCTTAAGAGTTATTCCCTACTTGATATATTCCTTATAGGGAGATTTACAGTCAAGGCCTATTGAGATTCTCAATAACACTCTTTCTAGGATTTATTTAAGATTCTATATTTCTTATATTGAACCTTAGCAAAGGTTAGCCCACCCGATCTATATTAGCTGAGTAAAATCCATATCCTACATGGGTTTACATAACTAGATTTCTAAAAGCAACACCTCTTATATCTTAATCTTCCAATGCATAGACATCCTAAATCATTTAACTTCATATAATATTGATTATTCATATATATAGTTCATTTAAAGTAATACCATTACAAAAAACTCAAGATGTAATGAACAAGCATTCACAAAATAATCAATAGAATGACATCTATATATTTATAAATTAAGGTTGTTATCTGGGCAAAACTCAGTCATGAATGTATAAGCCTTCTCAAAGGTTCTATTTTAGATAATTATCCATCACTAGGATGTCTATTAATCCTATATATTAAGTAGATGATGTGAGAATAATTCAAATTGTAAAGTTACACAGGATATTTGTACAATATTAGAGTGTTATGTACTCATTTTGTCATGTATAAATCTATTTTATCCTATCTCTATGACTTGTAATAGATTAGAATATGAATAGACTCCATTTTTGGCACCAAGTATGAGAAGAAGATGAATATTCATAGACTAGAAATGTCAATATATACTTTGGATTGTAATAAAAATAGAGTTCCACTTTTGAAGAGATCAATAGAGATTTAGCTGGTTATGGTTACCTGTGTGATTTCTTACTTTGTTCCTTGCATGCATTCTTTTGTATAATGTTTGATTACTTTATATCTAATTTAACCTAAATTACTCTATTTATGTTAATGAATCATCAATTGTTCTTACCTCCTACTAAATGCATGATAATTCACACTTACTATGTTTTTGTTATCCAACCTCTTATATGAATATGATACACTATTCTACACACTAAAGTATATCCTAGTTATTCTCATCCTTAGCATGTTTTGATGTTTCAAGAACCTCTGCTAACAATGGTGTAGTGAGTGTGGAACACTCCTCTGGAGAAAATTATGCTAAGATGGTTACCAAGGTAAAGAGATATTGAGACATGGATAGACCAAAGAATATGTAATTTTGTAGAAGAAGAATAAAAAAACTAATCTTACCATATAGGAAATCATTTGATAACGTATTCATGGAGAGATTTATAAAATTTGTAGTGTGAGTTGCCTAAGGTACTAGTTAATTAGTTATCCTAGTTATAATATTATTATTTTAACCTAGGAATGGAAGAAATTATAATTTGGACTAAAGAAAAGATAGATCGATTGCAGAAATTAGAAACTGATTGGACAAGAGCAATAAATCATTGGGTTGTTACTACAATAGATGGATATATAACTAAGTTTTTACTACAAGGATGCAAATATTTTAAAGCTATGAAGGACTTATTTGTCATAGGAATTAGAGGGAAATTTTCATAGTGAATATATATCTTTGTAAAGAGGTTGGTTGTGGACAAGGCCATGATGCCTACTCCAGCCAATATAGAGTAGTTACTTAGGGTGTATGGGGGTGGGTACAACATGACATTGAATGATGACTAGATGAGAATATAATGCTTGAACCTAAATCTACAATGGATACATTAGGAAAGAGGAGTTAGAAGAAAATTCTATATTCAGAGTGATAACTATGACAACAAAATAGATGGAGTAAATAGAAGAATACTCAGATAGCTACAAATAGAGTTAAAAATAGTAGTAAACTAGATGATGAATGAGTAAGAAGATGTGATGATAAAGATGAATAATGAAGGATGAAGAAATATGAGATGAAATAAGATGATGAATGTCGATAGAAGGAAAGAAGTGATGAAGAATGAGAGGAAGAAGAGACGTTTGAAGAAGGCGGCGATAATAGTGTAAAAGTAGAATAGTCAAATGATAGATGTAGTTTATATCTACAATAATGGGTATTATCAGAAGGACATGAAGAATCAAGAAAATAAGAAGAATAAATTTGTAGAGTAATCACAGGTTCAAGTGTAGAAGAAGTCACAGGAAAGAATCATTTACTAGAAGAGCACATGTCCTTACAACCTAATTTCTTATATTCCAATAGAAATTTTCAACCAGGAAAATAGGAAGATAGTAGTTAGGAAGGTCCATTTTTAGAAAAAGTGCATTATTGGGGTACCTAAATTAAAATATCATCAATTCAAAAGGATTTAAATGCCATAGGGTTTGTTGAAACCAAGAAAAGAAAAGAAGGAAACACAAAAACATAAAGTACATGGGTTAACTCTCCTAGTGCACAAAAATATTTATAGTATGCAAGCAGGATCACACAAAGCATAGCCTCCTCTTGTAACAACTACCTAAGAAATTCCCTCAACACTATTTTATATCATAGGTGTTGTAGGAGCATTTATAAATTTGGTGACATATGATGGGTTTGTGGACCCTAAATAGTACTAACCTGTGAAATGAGATGGCAAGTTAAGGGCATTAATAATGAAGCTATCAAGAAGTGTGAGTTAATAGGGGCATTGAATGAAAGAGAACTTGAGTTTATATATTGTAGATAAATTATGCAGGGAAGTCTCTAATAGGTTAAGAAATGGATTGTCATAACATTCAAGATAAATAAATGTACAAGTCAAACTATTCAAGACTTTAAGGAGATAAGGTAGAAGTTAGGAGAATGAGTCTATGACTATGATCACATATTCTATAATGTTATGAATAAGGTGGAATTTATCATATAAAACAAAGATAAAGATGCATGGTTTGTCGAAGGATTATATTCTAGAATTAGATTTGTTATAGTGTAGACTTCATATGCTACTAAGGTAGATGCTCAAGTTGTTTCCCTACGAGTGGAGAAAATTGAAGACTATGGGGAATCTCCCATCATAAGTTCTAAGATTGAAAATACATTGTAAGATTTTATGAAGAGGAGGGATTGGTATCATGAGGTAGATAAATCTAAGCTTAATCTATGGTACATACAGTGTGAAAAAAGACATCATAGGAATGATTATGTGAAATCTATAGAGTAGCAGGGCACTCAACAATGCAATTCCATATCCTATAATAGTATGTTAAAATTCCATAGAATCTATATTATAATTTTTTTAATTCACATAATCATAATGAAAAGCACTATAGGGATTTATAGGATGTCAAGGAAGACATTACAAAGAATATATTCAAAATCACTACACAACAAGTATCCTTGGTAAAATAGATGATTCCAGGCCCAAAGGTTGATAAAGGTTATACAACCCAAGTCCATAATGGATTCATATTTCACCATAGTACCAGCCTCAAGGTCTGGCCGATTGGACCCCTCCTTCTCTGAGTTGAACACCACCATCACCACAATACTAGTATGTAGCACCCTAGAGTCCAATAATGTAGTAGCATCCAACTAGTTGGACCCCACTAGTTACAAAACAATAATTTAGAATTGGAGATAATACCCATCACCATTATCATTGGAATATAGCATAGCAATAATGTGGGTATAAAGGAGGATATCAGTTGAATAGGAGAGGATCTATGAGAAGATACAAAGGAGGTTACCAAGGTGGTAGAGGAAATAATTAGTAATGCCCTATTTTATAATGTTATTAGTGTAGTGAGTATAATCATGTGTAATGAAATTTCCCTTTGAATCCCCAAAGACAATATTACTGCACATATTATAGAATATATGACCAACACAAGATAGATGATTATCCTATCCTAGAAAAGCAAAGAAAGGAAAAATTCATCAAGAATGTTAACATGGTTAATGCACAGCCTAAGGAGGATGCATTCTTGAAAGCCATTACAAGACACCAGCATGTAGAGAGAGGATTGCCTCCTCGTTAAATACCTCTAGAACAAGGAATCTAGAAAGTAAAATAGGACTAATACCTGGACCTAACTATAGAAAAGGGGATAATGTATGAAGCTGTGTAGATATTGAAAAATATTCAACACCAAGACACTACAAAAGGAGATGTTGTATTAATAGATGCCTAAATGTATGGCCAAATCATGTGTATTATGCATTAGGATGAATTTGTTACTATGTTGATAGATTTAATCAAGCTCTTAAGCACACTGTGCAATGAAGACATCTTTCAAAACATCACAAACTTTCAACATAATCTATTGGAATGTGTGTAGTGAGGGAAATAAAAGATAGAAAAGCTAGTTTGGTATGTCAAAACAAAGAATCCATGGGATGTAGATGTATGAATCAACATTGAAGTTATGAGATATGATATTCCAAATGGTGTCTTTGATTTTGGTATCACAGTTAACATGATTCCTAGGTCTACATGGGAAGCTATTAGATGATCAATTCTAAGTTATAGCACAATACCTCTGAGCTTAGCAGACTATGGAAGAGTTGATCCCATTAGTAGATTAGAAGATATTGGGATTAAATTCATAGAACTATCCCTGCATGGTGACTTTGAAGTCATTGATATGAAGATAGCAGTAACATATTGCCTTATGTTTATTGGTATATGATGGTCAGATGACTATCAATATTATGCAAAATTAGATAAAGGTGCATCAAGGAGATAAGGTTGTCTTCATTCTTATAAATAAGGTGCACAAACTGTACATTATTCTAGCTAAACTAGACTCTCCTTATATTGCAAAAAAAAATAGTTAGATGAAGGTAAACTCAAAAGAAGACCTAAAAGTTTTGCATGTAGCTGAGTGCAACTTATTATATGAGCATACTAAACATTAGGTACAATCTTTACTCATTCTATAGTTGAATACATCTCAATAATGGAAGCCTAAACCAGTAGTTAGTTACTTAGTCATTAGAAACCCAATTTGTCATAAAGGATTTTACATCCATGTTTTCTAAATCCCCTACTTATTAAAAAGTTAATTTTCTTTATTAATTAGATGATCATATATAGGATTATATAGATCTAACTAGATAAGGCACTTTGCCTTGGTAAATAGCTTCATCTATCAGTGAAGACTCAAACATGTACCTCAATTAGGCTTGTGGTTATCATGAACTCTAACCTATGAGGATGGTCTTTGCACATGAGAGACAAATTCCTATGTAAATTATGACTAAGGATATCAATAAATTCATTTTGTGCTTAAAACTACATGTACATACCATTAGTCAGTGGGTCATTGCTTTGAATTATGCTCTAAATGGAGTTGCATTGATATGGTGGGTAATTCATAGAAATGATCAGCTTAAATGGGATGATGTGTGTGAAATCATGATTAGAAGGTTCTAAATAACACAAGTCATTATGATTAATTATAATTTATTATAATAAGGTGAGTGCCCTAAAATCCATATTCAAAAATGTGTTTAAGTCTAGATTGAATAACATGTGGTACTAAAGTACTGGGTTCACATATTTCATTATACACTAGCCCCATAATCATCAACACGGTATATGCATCAAGAATGAAAGAGGGAGACAAAGAATTGGGTGTAGGTGCAAAGAAAATTCATAAATATGTTTATTTTTGAAGCCGATAACCCTCTAGTTCACAATGCACTACTAAAAATTGAACATTTCCTATGCCATGGGTGCATAGAATATTTAAGCACCATGAGAAAATCCACTGTGTAGAAGAATGCAACCTATGATCTAAATATAACATTACCAAGATATAAATTTTCCAAGTTAGAATAAAAATCTCCCATACAGTTGTGCCATTGAATACAAGATGAAGAAGAAGACATTGAATATTTAGATACTGATGGTGATATCGATCTGATTGATTTGTTTGAACCTAAATAGCTAGTAAAACTAGTAAAGTACCCCATCATAGAACCTACTAAAGAAGACAAGTTGTACAACATGAAAATTCCATAAAAAGAAGGGAAAAAAATGCTCTAATAATCTTTTTCTAAGGAAAATTTTAATATTTACCAGTAACCCATTAAAAAGCACTTAAAAAACATCAAAAGTGAGGAGGTTCCTAAATTAACACATATAGGTGATTAATGGATTGAATCTAAAGTTTTTGAAGCTATGCAACTCCTCCAAGATTATCAAGATGTGTTTCTCACAAAATTTTTATAGGTAATAAGATTCAATCCATCTATAGAAAAAATTCATATCGAACTCAAGGAGTGTGCACTACCCATAAAGAAACGACCATACAAGTTGAATCCAAACATGATGTTGAAAATGAAGTTTGAACTCAATACAATTCAATACATAGGTATAATATATTCTCTATAAAAGGTATATTGGGTTAGTCTCATGGTAGTTTAGCCTAACAAAATATGGGATATTATAGTATATGGTGATTATCTAATTTTTAATGATGCATGTGTGAATGATCCATTTCTAATTCCCTTCACAGATGAAGTTTTAGAGTTTGTTGCAGGTTATGAAATGTACTCTTTCATAGATGGATTTAGTGGCTATCATCAAATACTTTTTGTAGAATAAGACAAAGTTAAAATGACTTTTACCATAGAATAGGGTGTCAGGAACCTAGAACAATAAAAATGCTCTGATGCCTACTTAGTCAGGATCTTGCTCTACAAATTAGAGCACATATGATTACTTCTTGTATTAGGAACTAAACATGGAATTTAACCAGAATCAATAAGTAACTAGAAATATGAAACAACATAGGAATTGAGAGACAATACACAATTGTATTAATAATCACTTAGAAGAATATACAATAAGGAAGATGCCACTTCTTCCTCCACCTCAAAGGTTTGCCACACCTCAAGACCTTCTTCCCTCTCTCTCTCGGTCACAACAATCAACTCCAATACATAATTGATGTTCACCTCTCCAACCAGTCAGTAACACACTGCCAGTACACCAAGTACACAACCATACTCCAAGTAGATCTCTTGCTCTCTGCTGCTACCTGCAAATCACTAGACCTTACTCACCATGTAGATATCTCTACACCCCTGAAGAACCCTTGTCCTTGCCTCACCAAGTCCTTATGATTCTTCAACCAGTACCCCGGTGGATCAGCTCCTAGACCTTGCAGACCTTGCAACTCTCCCTGATCATACACTCTCAGCACCCCTGTGGAACTAGGAGGAGCTAATCTAGCTCTCTCTAAAAGCTAAATGGCTTTCTAGCACACTTTTACAATACAACCATGAGTCTATTATATAGATCTCATCCAAACAATAATTAGACACCTAATTACAATAATTAGATCCATAGCTCTCAGTCTAAAATTAGCTCTAAACATGCAAACACTTGGTTCGTCAACCAACTGCCCATAATATACTCGCAGCTCGAACCACAGGTGACCGACGTCGGTCCCTGTCTGCCTAGGGGTGCCGACGCTGGCCGACTCATGACTGACGTTGGTTTCCATCTATCTGTACCCTACTAATGTTGGTTGTTCTGACCGATGCCAGTGACTGCAACACTCAACAAACACTCTGCAACCTCCCTAACTTCTCCTATTTGCATCCTGGTGAAGCTTTTAGCTCTACAACCTAACAATCTCCCACTTGGAGATAAACAGCTGCACCTGTACCTGTATCTATAGCCCGTCTAATCTATTTCCTGGCTTGTATCCCTCTTCAAGCTCAATCCTGAAGACTAACCACCACACATCTTGTGATGCTACACCTGTCATCCAAGTAACCTGCCACATCCAAACCTACAAATCCATGTAGTGAAGACCTTGACCTTGCATAACATGTTAACCTATTGCTGGTCCCTCTTAGATACCTGAGAATCTACCTTCCCCAAATTGGCTCCAAACTCTCTGACAACTCCCACTGATTGGGAAAATGCAGGCCTACACTAGACCTCATGTGATTTCAAACCCTGTTTCAAGCTAAGCTTGAACTGTCCAGCCCTTGGTGTGCTTTCTAATTCTACATCCTGCGTAATGAACCTCGCCAACACCTGATTCACATCAGCTCCCACTGGAGATAAAATCTCCATGTCTCTTATGCCAAAGAATTTTGCTGCTCCAAATTCCTCTTGACATACCTCTGAACTAACCTTACCTTTTAGCTCAGCAAATCCCTGTATGTACAAAACCTGCTAGCAAACCATCCACATACAGTAACTAGATAATGTCGCGACTCACCATCCACCTCGTAAGAATAAACACAATAGTTACACTAACATTGACTGAAGCCATGCTTAGTCATCCACCTATCAAAACCTATACCACTATCCTACAGCTTCTTCAAGACCATATACCTTGGCCTTCTGTCTCACGTATCCATCCACTCTCTTCTTTAACTATGGGAATCCATCCGTCTCTCAGTGCTTTCTTCTAGCTGACAACTCTACCAACAAATACCTATTTGGTTTTTCTCTAAGGACTCACACTCCTCATCTATGCCAAGCTCCCACTGTATCTGAATTCTACCTACATTGCCTCTTTGCATCTTCCTGGTTCTTGACCATCAATAAGAAATATAAAGAAGGTGAACAATGAATATAAGGTTCACTTACCCTTTCTGACCTCCATATGAGTGTTTGAGACTTGTTGATAGCTTGTTGTCCACCCACTATCCATTTCAGTGACCGATCTCGGCCATCTCCCAGTCTGCTCCCGACCGATGTCGGTTCCTTGCACTGACCCTGACTGTCAACGTCATCTCCCTAGACGATGCCGATATCATTTTTGCCAACATTGGTTACTTCATGACCGACGTCGGTCTTCATTCTACCGACGTTGGTTACTGTCTGACCGATGCTGGTACCTGTGTTCATCTGTGAGTGATAACTTTTTACCCGCGAGCTCTCCGTGAATCAAAACCCTGTTCAAATCAACATAGCCCTGCTCAGAATAATTTAGTTCCCTCACCTCATCTTTGTCCATCATCTTCTCCATGAACACCAAGGCTTTCCAATTCTTTAGCTTGTCAAAGACATCTGACTTCTGCTTGAGAACCTGCATTCCCCTCCTACATATGTGACCAAGCCCATGAAGCCACATCTCTGCAACAGAAGGTGAATCAGTAATATAAGTAGATAGATAAAGGATACCTACTTTCTTACCACCATCTAATTCAAGTGCATCCACTGTGAGAGTTATTATGCATCTCCCATCACCTAACTTTCCTGAAGAAATTAGACTCATCTCTAAGACTAGTACCTACATGACTTCCTTCAACCACTGTGTGTCATCCGTCTACAATTTCAGCTTCACTTCCCCTTCGTCAATCATTTGACAAGGCTCTCCAACTCCTAAATAAATCTCTCCAAGGTCTCCAAAAAAATACCCATGAAAAGATGCTCTATTTCAAACTGCATGGAAAGAGGTAAAAGAATCTGTGAACCAAGATTCCACTTTATCCAAAACATCCTGTGCAACATCCCCTGCAACATCTGCTCCTCCCTGCTGATCTGCTACCAACTAACAATCTCTTTTTACCTACTCTTTCTTTCCATCAATCAGACCATTCGTGATATTTAGTTTCTCCATTCGTAGCTTACTTCCTTCTGCCATTGCTATACTCCCACTCAATTTGAAACCCCTGCGAGTGACCTGTAATCAAAAAACACTACCAGATCTAAACCACCTGTTAGTCAACCCAACCAAAAGCTCTGATACCAACTGTCAGGAACCTAGAAAAATAAACATGCTCTGATGCCTACTTAGTCAGGATCTTGCTCTACAAATTAGAGCACATATGATTACTTCTTGTATTAGCAACTAAACACGAAATTTAACCAGATTCAATAAGTAACTAGAAATATGAAACAACACAGGAATTGAGAGACAATACATAATTGTATTAATAATCACTCAGAAGAATATACAGTAAGGAAGATGCCACTTCTTCCTCCACCTCAAAGGTTCGCCACACCTCAAGACCTTCTTCCCTCTCTCTCTCAGTCACAACAATCAAATCCAATACAGAATTGATGTTCACCTCTCCAACCAGTTAATAACGCATTGCCAGTACACCAAATACACAACCGTACTCCAAGTAGATCTCCTGCTCTCTGTTGCTACCTACAAATCACTAGACCTTACTCACCATGTAGATATCTCTACACCCCTGAAGAACCCTTGTCCTTACCTCACTAAGTCCTTATGATTCTTTAACTAGTACCCCGGTGGATCAGCTCCTAGACCTTGCAGACCCTGCAACTCTCCCTGATCATACACTCTCAGCACCCCTGTGGAACTAGGAGGAGCTAATCTAGCTCTCTCTAAAATCTCAATGGCTTTTTAACACACTTTTACAATACAACCATGAGTCTATTATATAGATCTCATCCAAACAATAATTAGACAACTAATTACAATAATTAGATCCACAGTTCTCAGTCTAAAATTAGCTCTAAACATGCAAACACTTGGTTCATCAACCAACTGCTTGTAATATACTCACAGCTTGAACCACAGGTGACCGACGTCGGTCCCTGTCTGCCTGGGGGTGCCGACGCCGGCTGACTCATGACCAATGTTGGTTTTCATCTGTCTGTACCCTGCTGACATCGGTTGTTCTGATCGACGCCGGTGACTGCAAAACTCAGCAAACACTCTGCAACCTCCCTAACTTCTCCTATTCGCATCTTGGTGAAGCTTTTAGATCCACAACCTAACATAGGGATCTTTTATGTACAAGTTAATACCTTTTGGCCTTCAGAATGCACTTGTGGTTTTTTCTCATGTAGTGGTGACTACATTCAAAGATTTCATTCATGACTTTATGGAAGTCTATCTCAATGATTGGGTAGTATTTTATTTATTTAAATAATATTTTTCTAAACTATGCCTCATGTTATAACACTATTAAGCTCTATGCATTTCCCTAAATTTAAAAAAATGCTTAATGTTTACACCTTTTAGTGACCTGCTAGGTCACATAGTGTGTAGTGAAGGCATTTTGGTAGACCAGGGCAAAATTATAGTCATTCTGAGTATGCCTCCACCAATTAGCTCCATGAAAGTGTGATCTTTGCTTGGCAATATAGGGTATTATTTTAAGTTTATCAAGGGATATGCATCCATTTCATCTCCATTGGAACATTTCTTGCACAAAGGTGCGAAGTTTGTCTGGACTATTGAGTGTCATGTAGCGTTCATAGAACTAAAGTAGAGATTGGTCATTGCACCTATCCTTGTCTTTATATATTAAATAAATCCCTTTCACATGCATGTTGATGCTTTGGGTATCATAGTTGGTGTTGTGCTTGTGAAACTAAGAGATGGTGGACTAGACCACCCCATTCATTTTGTAAGCTAAAAGTTATCTGACATAGAAAATAATTACATGACAATTGAAAGAGAAACACTAGATATAGTTTTCACACTAAATAAATTTTGACACTATCTTCTTATGATGAATTTTTCATATATCATCAAGCTCTACGCTACCTGGTCAATAATCCAATGCTTGGAGGATGCATTTCTAGATGGTTGTTGTTATTCCAATAATTCCAATTTTGTATTATTGTTAAGTCAAGTAGAGAAAATGTGGGGCTAAATGATCTCAGTCACATTCCCAATGTTGAAGAACCAAAAGAACTATAGGAATATTCTCTTGATGCCCATCTATTTTTCATTTTTACGATCCTCAAAAAATTTAAAGCAATTGCTAACTTCCTAGAACAAGGAGTATTCCCTGGACACTACCAAGAAAGAGACAAGAAATATTTTTTCACCAAAGATTTGCCATATACCATTATAAATGGGTTTTTGTATCATTTAGGGAAGGATGAAGTACTACACATGATATTTCTATAACATGAATGACCATAGCTCTTACAAGAGGCACACCAAGGAATATTACAAGGTCATTTTTATAGAGAAGTTACTACCAAGAAGTTATTATAGAGTAAATTATGGTGGTTGAATCTTTTTCAAGATGCACATAGAGTAGCATAGCATTGCGCCATCTGTTAACACATGGTTAAGACACTACAAAAGGATGAAATTCCATTACACCCTTTGTTATTTGAACAACATTTTGAATAATAGGGTATTGATTTTGTTAGACCTATCAATCCACTAATTAAATGCACTAAAGCAAGGTATATTATCATTACAACTGATTACTTTACCAAATGGGTTAAATTTGCTACGACGCCCAGTTATGGTGAGAAGGATACATCAAAGTTTATGTATGATAATATCATTATAATATTTGGATGCCCCATAAAACTCATTAGTGATAGAGGGACACACTTTTTTAATAATACCATCAAATCTCTTACTAAATAATTCATGATTTCTCATCATAAAATCACTGTGTACCATCCACAAGCTAACAACTAGGCTGAGGCTTCTAATAATTATTAGGGAAAATGTTGACAAAAATCTATGATGTCAAGAGGGATGATTGGGAATATCACATTCCTATGATTATATGGGCATATTGCATGTACTATAAGAAGTCTATAGGTTTTACTCCATTTCAATTAGTCTATGGGCTTAAAGTAATTATGCTAATGGAATATTTGGTACCCAATCTACACATTGCAATGGTCATGAGACTATGGGATCATGAGTCTCTCATCAACAGACTTCTCAAACTCAATAGGATGGATTAGTATCAATGTCGAGCATCTTGGATGCAAGAAGTTCATAAATAGATCTAGAAATCATGGCATGATATAAATCTACACCATAATGACTTTCATAAAGATCAACTAGTTTTGTTATATGATAGTCATTTTAGAGCGTTTTCAGGTAAATTACATATTCAATGGAAAGGGCCTTATTTTATACATTAAATTTCATTGTAAGGAACCCTTGTTTTTAGAGATCTATAGGGAACCATTTTACCAGGGTGGGTGAATGGTTGTAAGCTTAAGCCCTACCACCAATAGTCTTAATTGATCTCTTTCTATGTGAGTGGGTGCTAAGTAACACCAAGTAGATTATGATTTCTCATTTTTTCATGTTTTCTTGTGTGTTTCTTTTTCTATGTGTGTGTGTTTTTAGATGATCTCTTCACTGCCATTTGAGAACCAAGAAACCAAGTATAGCATGTGCCAACCATATGTAAGATAATTCATGAGCACCATCATATATGTCAGTAGGAGTGAAACAAAGAAATTAAGCCCAAGAAAAGTGCATACAAGTCACATCAATCAATATCTTTGCCATAATATGGTCATCCCCATGTAGTTAATTCTAGATCCAAGGTTTGATTCACCTAATCTTTAACAAATCAGCAGCCAATCAACATCATACATTCGTATTCTAGTATGGATAGCAAAGAACATAATGATGTATCTCCACGCATATGTCAATGACTAAATGTCTTAATTTTTAGATTGGATAAGATTTGCCACATCAACAATTGCATTCATGTTGAATGGACAGCTCAACGTAGCATTTACATAGAAATTAACAAGTAAAAAATCTATATAGGCATAAGCTTACAAACCAAGTCTACATTCCATCCTTGAAAATATTTTCATAGTTTGAATTTCAAAGAGATAAACTAAGTATACTATGTAGAGAGCCAATAGAGTTTAATTTCATCACTCAATAATCATGGATACTGCACAACCCATTAGGGTTTTGATAAACATGAAAAAAGAAGCAATGGGAATCGATCTAGCACTTTGACAAACAAAATTCAATGATCTATTAGGGTGTGGAGCTAAAAGCTTCAACTATTTGCAGACACAAAGAAGAGGATGCTGAAGAACCAGAAGAATCAACGTCAGTAGCATGACCGACGTCAGTCACAGACAGTGGAGAAGGAAACCGGTGACGGTAGAGAGTCAACCGACGTCGACAGCACCAGTCAAGCAGGGACCAGCGTCGGTCGCCTGTGCGTTCTAGAACTGTTTGTTGCATGAATAGTTAGTTAGTTGAACTGAGTGTTTGCATGTTGAGGGGCTAATTTAAGTCAGGAGCTGTGTGTCTAATTATTGTAGTTAGATTTCTATTTTTGTAACCATGGGATTCTATTTAAAGACCCATGAGGCATGTATTGTAATTATCAAGTAAAAGCATTGAAGCAAGCAAGGTCAAGGAGATCTACAGGTGTAAGGTCAAGGAGATTAGTAGAAGCATTCAAGGAGGGATAGCAACTCAGGTTGTAGAGTTGGTTTTGTGTTGGGCAAGAGAGAGAGGGAAGAAGGTCTTGAGGTGTGGCAAGCCTTTGAGGTGGAGGAAGAAGTGGCATCTTCCTTATTGTATTTTTTTCTAGTAATATCTAATACAAGAGTGTGTATTGTCTCTCAAATTCTTTGTTGTCTCATGTTTCTAGTTACTTTATCACTCTGGTATAATTATGTGTTTAATTGCTTATAAATAAGTAATCAATTGTGCTTCCATTGGATAAGGGGTCACCTAACAGTTGGTATCAGAGCTACGATTTGCAGGAAGCAGGT
Organism: Torreya grandis; assembly: GCA_037957365.1. NCBI lineage: Eukaryota > Viridiplantae > Streptophyta > Pinopsida > Cupressales > Taxaceae > Torreya > Torreya grandis. The sequence continues at coordinate 748,470 of JARHVA010006779.1, read as the reverse complement.
TATTTTTTGATTACAGGTCATTCACAGGGTTTTCTGATTGAGTGGGAGTTCAGCAATGGCAAAAGAAAGTAAGCTACAAATGGAGAAGTTTAACGGCAAGAATTATCATCACTGGAGGATGCAGATTGAGGATTATCTGTATCAGAAGGATCTGTACTTACCATTGGGTGGGGTTGCATGCAAGCCCATAGATATGAAGGATGAAGAATGGAACGTTCTTGATCGGAAGGCTCTTGGTTCCATAAGTTTGAGCCTTGCATCATCTGTGATTTTTAGCTTATCACAGTGTAAGACAATGGAAGAGTTGATAAAGTCCTTGGTGAATTTATACGAAAAGCCCTCAGCTTCTAATAAGGTATATCTTATGAAGCAGCTATTTACTTTGCAAATGCAGGAAGGTGGATCGGTACATACTCATCTCAGTGATTTCCATGGTTTGGTAAACCAATTAGCTTCAGTCAATATTGTTTTCGATGATGAGGTAAAGGCTCTCTTGATTTTATGTTCTTTGCCTGAAAGTTGGGATAGTTTGGTTATGGCAGTAAGTAATTATGCATCTGCTTCTAAAATCTTAAAAGTTGATGTTGTGAGTGTGATCTTGAATGAGGAAATACGTAGGAGAAGCACAGGTGAATCATCAGGAAATGCTCTAAGTGTGGAAAGCAGGGGAAGGCAAAGGGAGAAGATTGAGCAAGGGAAATCAAGGTTGAGAAGGAGATCCGAGTCTAAAGGTATTACCTGCTGGTTTTGTGGAAAGAAAGGACATACAAAGAAGGAGTGTTGGTTGCGAGATAAAGATAATCAACCTGAAGGTAAAGAAGAAGCAAAAGATGCAAATATCATGGTACAGGATGCTCTCATACTTTCTTTGGATAGTCAGGTAGGATCATGGATTTTAGATTCTGGTTTATCTTTTCATGCATCCCCAAACAGAGATTCTATTTAGGGGATGGTATGCCTTGTCAGATAGTTGGCAAAGGGAAAGTGCAGCTGAGATTGTAGATTGACAACACATGGGTGTTGAAGGAGGTCATGCATGTTCCAATTCTAAAGCAGAGTTTGATTTTTGTAGGAAGGTTGGGTGATGAGGGATGCACAATAACCCTCACAGTGGACTCTTAGAAGGTTACCAAGGGAGCACTTGTTTTAGCAAGAGGTAAGAAAGTAGGTACTCTTTATCTATCTACTTGTATTACTGATTCTACTTTTGGTGTAGATTCAAAGATGTGGTCTAATAGGCTGGGTCACATGAATAGGAAGGGAATGGAAGTTCTTGATTCAAAAGGTATGTGTTCAAATTTAGAAAGCATAGATAGAGTTCATTGCAGGAAAAGGAAATTTGATGCTTTTGACAAGAACAGGGAAGTCTTAGTGTTTTTGGAGGAGATGAAGGCCAGAGAATAGTTATAAGCACTAAATAAATCTGAGCAGGGCAGTATGGACAGAGATTTGATCCAATATGAGCTCATGGATGAAGAATTCATCACTCACAGGAACACACAGACACCGATGTCGGTCACTTGGAATCGACGTCGGTCAGTCAGACACTGACATCGGTCATGTGCAGACTAGCAGGGTCGGTAGGTCGGGCAGGAGAAGTCTGACATCGGTCATTAGGATCGACATCGGTAGGGGGGACACCAGCATCGGCTAGGGGTAACGACGTCGGTAGTTAGGGTCAGTGCAGGGAACCGACATCGGTCAGGAGCAAACTGGGAGATGGCTGAGATCGGTCACTGGAACGGATGATGGGTGGACAGTTAGTTGTCAAGGAGTCTCAAACACCCATGTAGAGGTCAGAAAAGGTATGTGAACCTCATATTCGTTGTTCACCTTCTTTATATTGCTTACTGATAGTCAAGAACTAGGAAGACAGAAGAAGTAATGCAGGTAGAATCTAGAAATGGTGGGAGCTTGACATGGATGAGGAGTGTGAGTCCTTGGAGTAGAGCCAAACAGGTATTTATTGGTAGAGTTGTCAGCTGGAAGTAAGCACTGGATAGAGAGATGGATTCCCATTTTAGAGAAGAGAGTGGATGGACATCTGAGATAGAAGGCTATGGTATATGGTCTTGATTAGGCTGCGGACAATGGAGGTTTGACCATTGTTTTTTTATCTTTACCAGGTTGGATAATATTAGCTACATTATCCTGTTACTGTATTGTGTTACTTTTTGTAGGGTTTCATATACAGGGAGTTTTTTGAGCTAAGGGTAGAGTTGGTTCAGAAGTATGTCATGAAGAATTTGGGAGCAGCAAAATTCTTGTGGCATAAGTGACAGGTATAGCATCACAGGTTTGCGTGGTGGTTGGTCTTCAAGAGTGACTTTGAAGAGGGATACAGAGCCAAAGGAACAAAATAGATGGTGTATAGGTACAAGTATAGTAGCAGCTATTTATCTCCAAGTGGGAGATTGTTATGGTGTGGAGCTAAAAGCTTCAACTGTTTACAGACACAAAGAAGAGGATGCTGAAGAACTAGAAGAATCGGCGTCGGCAGCATGACCGACGTTGGTCACAGACAGTGGAGAAGGAAACCAACGATGGCAGAGAGTTGGCCAACATCGGCAGCACCAGTCAAGCAGGGACCGACGTCGGTCGCCTGTGCATTTTAGAACTGTTCGTTGCACGAACAGTTATTTAGTTAAACTGAGTGTTTGCATGTTAAGGGGCTAATTTAAGTCATGAGCTGCATGTCTAATTGTTGTAGTTAGATTTCTAATTTTGTAACCATGGGATTCTATTTAAAGACCCATGAGGCATGTATTGTAATTATCAAGTAAAAGCATTGAAGCAAGCAAGGTCAAAGAGATCTACAGGTGTAAGGTCAAGGAGATCAGTAGAAGCATTCAAGGAAGGATAACAACTCAGGTTGTAGAGTTGGTTTTGTGTTGAGCAAGAGAGAGAGGGAAGAAGGTCTTGAGGTGTGGCAAGCCTTTGAGGTGGATGAAGAAGTGGCATCTTCCTTATTGTATTTTCTTCTAGTAATATCTAATACAAGAGTGTGTATTGTCTCTCAAATTCTTTGTTGTCTCATGTTTCTAGTTACTTTATCATTCTGGTATAATTCCGTGTTTAATTGCTTATAAATAAGTAATCAATTGTGCTTCCATTGGATAAGGGGTCACCTAACATGATCCATATCCCTTCGATTTTCTTTGAGAAATAGAGTAAAAATTATTTTTCCCAAACCCTATCAATGATGTGAAACCATTGGTTTTCATAGTCCCCCATCATTTTCACAACACATATGTTAAGTGTTTGCTTTGAATGCCCACTTTTGGTGACTTGGGGGATATTGCACAAGTGTTTCTTGACTACTATAATGATAGAAACATCTACATTAGGCTTGACACCAAGATCATCATTAACACATAAGTAATGGCCTAAGATTTGGGCATGTCTATGTGAGGAGATTCTCTTACACCGTATAAATGAAAACACCACCCATTCTTCAGGAGGTCTAAGATTTATATGTTTATAAACCAGAGGGATTCTAATTGAATAAATTCATGACAAACCAGTGTGCATCCTAGTAGAATTCATCACTTAGAGTTTCTAGTAGACCACCAAGTCTACTAAGCAAATTCCAGAAGGGGGTGTGAATATTTCCCACTATATGATCCATAAAAATGAGTAGTTTAATTGGCTTGAATACTAAGTTTAGAGCTACTCATGAACATTGACAAGTGCCACACATATCCCAAGTAGACATTCTAGTACCATTTTCTCATTTTTTTATTGTGTTTCACATGATGGAATTACCCTAAGGGAGAGGTGCAGCCTGACATCAACTATTGGCTAGCATAAAAATTCCCCAACCTAATATGGACACCTGAGCATGGAGCCCTAGCTCATGAGGTAAAATTCAAATCATGGTGGGAGAAGTGCTTGAAGTTAATTGCCACACATCTTTGGGTGCCATTAGTGTCATGCAATACTTGAGATAACATGTTATCACCTTGATGATAAAAGGCATATTCATCCATATCCATGATCTGTCAAGGTTTCCCTTAGGAACCTCCACCATTCATTGTTACTATGGCCATGGCACAAGTCAAAGCCACCAAATAGAAAGCCTTTATAGCTAGGCATGTGACAGCACTCCAAACTATATCACCTGGCACAATCATCCCTACATCACAAAAATAAGAGGAAGCCACCACTTTGCAATTGTATAAAGGAAAGCACAAACTTTCCACTGAGCATCAATCCATGTCTCTTCTATTGAAGCACCAGATAAGGAGCATTGAAACATAGTTAGATGATCTTAAGGTGACCTAGATTTCAAGTTCATATGACCTACCATAGATGGGTATGGATGAATAAGAGGTATACTAGGTAATGATTATCAACATGGATAGATACTTCTATGACATAGAGGAGGATAAGGAATTCTTCTTTTGTAAGGTAGTGTGCATAGTCCAAGTGTGCAAGAAAGTTCCTCTAAATCTATGGGTGAACCTACCATCATACCTGACATCCATCATCATCAACACTATGTGGTAATAAGCTAAGTAGTTATAATGAAGGGTTGACTTCTTCCATTAATAACCTTATACCACTTTTGTAATTGAATTTGTCTTTGTACCACTTCCAGAAAGCCTACTAGAGTCCCTTATACATAGACCAAAAAATAGGTATGATTCTAAAGTCTCACCTACCCTCAAAGAATGCACATTCAATTGACCATCCATGGCATAAGAATCATATCCTGATCTATCTTCAACCTCACCACCACCTAAATGTAGATTTCTCACTTTATGGTGTAAAAAGCACAAGTTTCTAGTTTCATGGTCCATCTAAGTGTTTTTCCACCTTCACCACAAGCCCAACAAGTCAAAGAGATCACACCTGAGAAACCTATATTAGAAGAACAATAAGCTTCAAGAGAAGTATCATCTCACACATAGAATGGCAAGGTAGAAAGGAGGATAAGAAATGTCATAAGGAACAGGCTCAATAATAATAATTTTAACAAGCAAATCGACAATCCAAAGAATTTGAGGACACACAAAAGGCCTAGGATGTAAAAGTTGACCGATAGAAGGATCTTAAGGTGGCTAAAAAGGCACAAGAAGCTATCAATGTAGCCAAATAATTATAGGAGGTACAAGATAAGAAGAAAAAATATTTTGAGCTTGCTATAAAGGCTAAGTTAGAAGAAGAAAAACAAAAATAGTACATAGCAGCACATGCAAATCAAGCCATGGAATATGCCACACATGCATATCAATAATTTGAGGAAGCTACAAAAAAGAATAAAAAAGATGAAGATGAAGCCCTACATAAATAGCAAGCCCAAGCACATGTACAATAATAAAGCATAGCTAAGGCATAAGCACATGCACAAGTGTAATCATAGGCTACGATTGAACAAGCCAAGGTTATTACTCTATCAAAACAAAAAAAAGTAGAAGTGCATGTATAAAAACTATAGGAGGAAGAATAAGCCAAATAGAAAGTTGTGTAGGACAAGCTTAATAGAAAAGTAGAGGAGGATACCAAAAGAAAACAATTTGAAGATGTTGTGTAGCAACTCAAGCTTATAGTAGAGGCCATAGCACAATAATAATAGGTACCTAAGCAATAAAAAGTTGAATCGAAGGAGTCAAAATAAGAAGAACTAGTTGCCATTCTAATAGGTTTATAGCTACAAAAATTACTTTTAAGAGGAGTTTGGCTATGAGACATCCTAACTATGGGTGCTCAATGCACCATCTTCTCTCTTCCACTCATGACCATGCCATGACCTGACCCTTCATTGACTTTAGGCACATTATCAGTACTCCCCCTCTTAAAATGAAGCATCTTTAGATGTCTCTATACTACCATTGAAGAAACAACTAGAGGGTGTAGTAACATTTTAAGAGTTTATTGCACAGAAGGTTGCCTCTCTGAAATAAGAAATGGATCAATCCAAGGATAAGAATGTCAAGTTGAAGGCTCACCTCCATGAAGGTTATAAGCTTATCAAAGACACCTATCCTAATTTGGTCACTTGAGCAATCAGGGATCAAGTCATGTCTGACCACTACTGACTTAAGACTCTCATTTTAGAATTAACCAAGGATTGGTGTATAGCATAGAAACTCCATATAGTCAGCACATTAGGATAAGATGTTAAGATCAAGGCTAAAAATCTCATCACTTGGATGGAATATTATTAAGGCATGTTAGACACTATTTTACTTCAAGCACAATAGGTCACACGTAGCTTACTAGATTGGAAGCAATAACTGGATAATTCCCTAACTAATTCTAGTGTAGACTTTGCAATGGTCACCACCACCAAGTCAACCATGGTTAGGCACACTAACATTAGGGAGGATAAATATTGATCACTCCAAGAGTCACTCAACACTAAGGACAATGTACATGATAACCTCCTCAACTAGCAGAGTCACCTTTTGCAAAGTTCCTTTGTCAGCGTCAAAGCTCAATGTCACATAGATAAGATAGAGCATCTAAGTGGTAAGATTTATACAATGGTCACCAACACCAAGGCAACCATGATTATAAGTAATGGCATATATCTCAAGGAAATGATTTTTTACCATGCTTCATTATGCACCTTACTATGATTAATCTAATAAGTGATGCTGGACTGGCATGCCTACCATGTTGATCTAAAAAGTGATGTTGGATTGGCATGCCTACAAGACTAATCTGACTCCTTTTTCTAGTGAAATTGCCTATATTTTCAACACACCTACATACAAGCCACCTTTGGAGCTCCAGCATATCATCACTTAGCACAAGGATATGCAGTCCAAGTCTAAAGACTCTTTTGGTCAATCATCATCTACATCTATGCCACCTCCATCAAATTAAGTACTACATAGAGTAAAAATATTAAACAATTTTGTATAAATAATTTATATAGGGGATGATTTAGTAAGATAAGTGGTGCCAAGCTAGTTGAAAACTCATAAAGGATGGCCACCTAGTTACGCCAACCTATTGAAAACCTGAAAGGGTGGTAGGTTGGTATGCTAATTAGTTAAAAACCTAAAAGGGTGGCTAAGTAGTGTGCAAGAGGTGAAAACCAAAAATGGTGCCTTGAGTGATTACTATGAATCTTACTCCTCTAGCCATTTATTTAGCCTCTACTCACTTGTAAAATTTTGGAGATCCTATGACATTGTCTCAGGATGAGATAACATTTTAAGTCCAGAAAAGTGTTGGGAGAAGAATTTAGATTATAAAGGCACATAGTATATTTATCTAATATTTGATCATTATGTACTCATTTTGTTGTGTATAAGTCTATTTTTTCCTATCTTCATTACTTGTAATAGGTTATAATATGAATAGACTCCACTTTTGGTGCCAAGTATGAGAAGAAGATGAACAGTCAAAGATTGTAAATGTCTATATATACTTTAGCTTGTAAGAAGAATAGAGTTTCACTTTTGAAGAGATCAATAGAGATTTATCTGGTTATGGTTACCTATGTGATTTCTTAATTTGTTCCTTGCATGCATTCTCTTATATAATTTTTTATTACTTTCTATCTAATTTAACCTAAATTACTCTATTTATGTTAATGAATTACCTGTTGTTCTTACCTCCTACTTAATGCATGATAATTCACACTTATTATGTTTCTATTATCCAACCTCTTGTATGAATATGATACACTATTTTTCACACTAAATTATATCCTATCTATTCTCTTAGCATGTTTGAATGTTTTAGGAACTTCTGCTAATAGTAGACTGTGAAATATTTATCCATAGTAATAACTATAACATTCAGCTGATAACTTAATAATAATATTGGCTCACATTCAGTATTCAATCAATCATTATTACATAAATACAATAAGTTTAGTAGAGAATGATTAATCCTTGGCTTCCATCTAGTTATACAAAGCAACAAAACATGAGTAGTCAATAGTTGAATATAAGCTCCTCTTTTCTCCAACTGTAACTTTGGCTAACTGAAGATGGGATCACCTCCAAACCTTTTTCCATCATCAATCAAGTACTCTAAGCACCCATAATCAAAAATCCAAGCACTAGGCATGTTCACCTCATGGTGTAAAGTAAATAAAGGAAATAATCATTCAATATGTCTTGGGGTCAAGGAGATAGCTACTCATAAGGTGATAATCTAAGCATCTCTAATTCAAAAATATTTCCAACCTTGAATCTATTTTTAGCAAGAAAATACATAAAAGAGAAAACATAAGCATCACAATGATATGACCCATCAGGCCTATAGCCATTAATATATACTCTTTAATTATTCATGAGAGGACTTAGCCAACCTACCATCATGTCTAACATGATAGACCTACCCCTTCCTCCATCATGAAAAATGTGACCTTTCAAGACATCAAAAGTCTTACACGACATTCATTTATATTAGAGTAAGTATAATTACAAGCAGATAGAAATATCATGGAAGAATATCTCAACTCTGAACTCCCATACCAAGGGTAAATAAATATGGGGTGACCCAAGCACAACCATAAAAAAATAAGCAAAGAGAAGAAGTAAGCCAAGCATCCTTATTCCTCTTGAACATAATAACTCAATCAAGAATAATACAAACTTCATTTAATCAAATACTAGGATATTCCAGTCAATACAATACCTACCAAATGATCCAAGACCTTCCATGGATATTTTCTAAAGTTTTCTACTAGTCAAGTTTCTCCCTCTCTAGGCTCTCCTCTTGTTTCCCTTCTCTTCTTCCTTTTTATTCCTAGGGTGGCCAAAATTCCAAAATGCTCAAACCCCTTTCTCAAATATTTTCCCTCCTCAACTAGGCATTCTCTCCTTATTTCAACCCAATCAGAATGTGATAAGTGTTTTTTATTTCTTTGGATCAACTAACCACTCTATTTTCCATCTCATGCCTTTATAAATGGACATTCTCTTTTCCAATCCATAATGGTGTATGGCATCGCTATCAAATTCCTATGGTTGTTTCTAAGATAATTCACCTCCCTATGTAGGGGTCTAGGTAAAGGAAATTAATGGACAAGCCTACAAGTTACCACTAGATAATGTATACATTGGTCTACTTCATCTCATGTATTAAAAATTACAAGCACAAAGATGGTTCAACCAACCTAACATAAATTACAATCCATTAAGACATACCAAGACTAAAGAAAGGGTTGAATAGCATACATGACATTCAATTAGGATCATACAATGTTCAAGAAAAGATTTGGTTAAGAGGTGGGATCACACATGATACAATTATGCCTAGCATAGTCCTTATCCTTTATTGAAAATGATTTGTTCTTACACACTTATTACACCCATGAAATCCACTATCCTAATAGTCAAATATTAAACTCATAACATGCTAGATCATTTACTTAAAACAATGTAATTAGCTTACCAAGTAATTCACAAGGTCATGAAGTGATATTCTTATAGCACCTAATGCATATGTAATTTCAATTATAACTTGAGGTTATAATTTTAGCATTTTTAAACCAACATTTACCATGTGTATAATCCTCTTACCTTCATATTCAGCACCACCAAAGGAGTATAACCATTAGTTTAGCATAGTCACATTATTTTCTCATGAGGGTCCTTATATTCACCCCCTTAAGAAGGGATTCATCCTCAATGCTAGAGTTTTGAGTTAATATAGCTAGTTCCATATGAAATATAAAGGATATTATAAATAATAAAAGTACAGGGAAATGCCTCCCATCACACCAATTCTATTACATAAGAATACAATCATGGGACTATCTCCCTTTTCCATATACCATGTCATTCATGAAAAAAATTAAGAAACATGTTACCATGCCATTTAACATATGTGGACCTTTAGGATCTCAGTCTACCAGCCAAGATATCATGTGAAACTCAATATGTAGGAGTATATCCAATCCATAAAATAATAAAATTATGTGCAGATTAATATATATGTGGACCTTAGGACATCAATCCACTATCCAAGAATTAATGTGCCAAATAATATGTATGTGGCCTTTAAGACATCAGTCCACCATCCAATATCCAAGTGTAGAGTGAAGAAATAAAAGTAATCAATACATCAAGGACTCTTAGGAAATTATTCCACAATCCATTCCAATATATGGATTAAAAGTGATATTTGATACATCGATGGCTTCAGGCATGTCAAAGCATAGAGTGAAGAGACACCTCAATACTCCTGAGACACCTTGATGTCTAAAACCACCACCTATAGTGGGTGAGGAAGAATGGTATTTTAGACATGTGTGATAGGTCCCCACCACAACCTACTTAGATATCATTTTCAAGCTATTTCTTCTCCCCTATACTTTCTCAAAGTGATAGTTATGCATATACTAACATATGAACCAACATGAATAATTATCACAATAAATTGAAGAACCATTAATCATGTAAGTGAAAAATAAATAAAAAGATACCAAGTATTCGTAATAATGAAATCAAAGTCAAACTAAAATTCATCAATGAATTCCATGATTATCCCTTATCTTAAAACATTTAAATTCAAGAATAAAACAATGTTGATTTCCAAGCAACTTAAATAAAAGCTCAAATAACTTAAAATAAGTTAGACAAACACATATAACAAAAATCAAATCATAATAATATCATTATATTTCTCTATGAACCACTCAGGAGGAGAAGGAATAATGTAAGAGGGCTTCAATGATCCACTAACCATCTGAATAATCAAACTATGTCACCAACATAGGATATATGTTCCACCAGCCATTACTAACAAAATTTCTTAGAGAACCACTTTCCACTTTATCATGCCAAATTCATTATTCTTCAATTATGAGTAATAACATGTAGGAGGGTGTTTTGAAATTATCACTACATAAAATGATATAATCGAGTTGCTAGTACTTTGTGCCTCTTTAGAGGACACACTTATAAATAGTCTATATTCACTACCTACCAAGGTGTGATTTGGAATTGAAATCAAACCTTATGAAACTTATCCTAAGAAATTAAATATAATTTTTCCTATAATTATGTCTCACCTATATGCACAAACATAATGTTTATGGAAATAGAGATGTAGGTCTATCATTTAAAGAGAAGGGCACCTCTATGGTTACTGGCTTCTGATGCCTATTGATATATAGTGCTTAATCCATGTTATATGCTTCACATCTAGGAAGATACCATTATAAAAATTTGACATGCACCCACAAATAGAATCATAAGTTAGGATATTTCATATATTCACAACAAGGCAATTATCATCCTAGAGCTATTCAAATATAACATGCTCTTTTCATGAAAGAATAATTATGCAGAGAGATACCTACTCTGATTAGTTCCTCTGAGATTAATCTTACCTTTTAATTCAAAATGTAATATTATCACTTAGTTGTTTATCATAATAAACATGAACCACATTCAATTTACATAAATCAAGATTAACCATAGTTAGAAAGGTGATGAACTCATGCAAAACATCCCTAGAGCTCCTAGAGTTTAACCTAGGATCTAATACCAAAATGTCATGCCCATTTTTTTCATTAAAGATAGGCATGACACAAAAATTACCAAAAAAACACTTGAAAACATGGATAGATAATATAATACATTCAATTACACATAATTAAATATGAATCATGAAACTACCATTAAGACTCACATAGGCGTAAACCACTATCGTAATCTCATGCCAAATGATAACTCTACACTGACATTGAGATGATTGTAAAATTTGATCTCAATAAAATAAAATGTATGTGGCACTATGTGGTTCCTTCCACATGTTTCAAGGCCATGTCATCTTCTCATCATGCTCCTAGGGACATTCCTTTTCAACTATTGTGACCTCCCATTTGTTGACTGATCTGACTCACTGCTAGATTTGTCAATGTAAGAGCATCACTATAATTGGAAAATTTTGGATTTTTTTCAAAACTTTTGAGTATTTCAAGGGTCATTATAGTCTTAAGATTATTTTAGGAGTCATTCTTAGGTTTTATCAAATTTTAATTTGATCCACTTAGGAATTTTCTTGCCTAAATGTCCATTTCAAATTTTTTAAATCCTTGTATTATTCCTAGAAGTTTTCTTCATGTTTTTAAAAGGTCAGATTGTTGTGACCTTGTGTGTTAGAGGTTTTTTAGACTTAAATAATATTCATATTATATTATCACTTCATATATTTGATTTTATGTTTAAATCTTAACCATGCCTAAACATACTAATGGTATGACTTCCCTTCCTGCGTTGGAGGGAATTAAGGGGTAGTTAGAGATTTGTAAGAGTTTAAAATAGCGTATATGTCTTTTGGATAGATATTAATTTATTAAATAAGATATTTCTTATGGATTCAAATATGTATTAAATCCAACTTCATGTAAATCAACAAAAGTTTTCTCAATTTTGAAAACTAATTGTCATAACCTGTGTTTCTTGTGTTTTAAATCCAAGAAGACTGTGTATACATCATGTGCAAGGAAAGAGTATATGAAAATTTGATTTGATTAAATATATAAATTATTAATCCCTAATTTAATTTATATAAATTTTCTTTATATATTCTTTTATTTTTTCCCATACATCTTTGTAAGGAAATCAATACAGTCCTTATAGGTGATTGTAAAACTACACATAATCAGACTCAAAGTTATGTTTAAATGGATAATGGAGGTCATTCAAAATGGTATAAACACCCAAACACATGTGGTTATTATAACATACCTAATTCACCTTTCACACAAGTTTTAAACTCTTTTGTAAACTTACATCAATCAAATATTCCTTCTCAGGTTTAGCACAAACAGTTATAACATTGTATTAGGGTTTCCAAATAAAATCTTACCTTGAAAAGTTTCCACCATAAAAAATTCATAAAATTTGGTAATTAGCTATTGAATAAGGTAATTTAAAATATTTTTAAATTTTTATATCTATACAGACCTTCTGTGTATGGAAGTAGAAGACTAAGAGTGAATTAGGCTTTGGGAGACCTAATTGGGGATAGACAGTGGTTAGAAAGGTGATTTATGAGTGGAACTGGGCCAAGAAAAATCTTTGAGAGAAGGAATTCAATAGAGGGTGTTGAAAATCATTTATTTCCTAGGTTCAATCTCTATTTTTCTATACCATTGGAAAAGGTAAAAAAAAAGGCTATAAGAAAGATAGAACAAAGGAAAGAAGTAGTGAGTGATGAAAGAGTTATGCTTAGAGGTTGTGTGGATTGGTTAGGAAATAAAAGAGGAATTGAATGAGTAGGGAGATGATCATAATAACATTTATATATTAAATAAAACTTTGAATTAACTATTGAGCTATTTTACCTATGAACTTTTATCAAAGGATGAGCATTTTGAAACAAGAAAAGTGAGTGTTGATCAAAATACCTCTACATCATTTGGTATCAAAGATTATAATATCTTAGGAAGATAGTAAGAAATATGGTATCTAGAGGACATGGAGCATCAGTATCTCAAAGGATATTATAGGTATTTGATGTCTTAGTGGTGGAAGTGAGAAACTTGTAAGCTAGATTGCAAGCCATAAAATTGGCTCATATAAGAGAGATGAATAGAGGTGACGTGAGTGAAAGAGAGGATGATATTCCTAAATAATAAGCTATATAATAAGGATAGGAAGGTAGATTATAGGAAATATTCATCAGATTAATTATAGGTGTGATATCAAATCCCAAATTGGAGGTGCTAATCTTTGAGGGTAGTCTCAATGTTGAAGATTTAATTAACTGGATAACAGCTATGGACAAGTACTTTGAATATGAAGAGGTGAATTGGGAAAATAAAGTGAAGTTTGTAGTGACAAGGTTGAAGGTTCATACATCCCTATGGTGGGATGGAGTACAAGAAGAAAGAAGAATAAGGGGAAAAGAAAAGATAAGGTCAAGGGACAGAATGGTGGCCAAGATGAAAGGAAAATTAATGCCTAAGGACTACCAAACTAATTTTTTTATAAGGCTGAAAATTTTGAGACAAAAATACATGTCAGTGAAAGAATACATATAATAATTATTAAAACTAACCATCAGAGAAGGACACATACAATAGGATACTAAAAAGGTTACCATGTACATTAATGGATTGAAGTTTAACGTTCAAGATGAAATCAACATTTTGTCTCCAAAGATAGTAGAAGAGGCCTATCAAATTGCATTGAAGGTAGAGGAAAATTTTAATAGAATTCAAAGCCAAAAAAATAGAGGGAGAGGAAAAAGTTATAGAGGTAGAGGTCATCAAGAAGGAAGAGGAAAACTAAGCAATAGAAATCAAAGGCAAACTCATATTAAGGAAGTTGGTAGCAATTTTGAAAGTACAAGTTATCCTAATAGAGGTGGTTATGGATTTAGAGGTGGAAGACATTATAGCAGAGGAAGAGGTTACATTGGATTTATAGGTAAATGCTTCAAATGTAATAAGTTTATAAGACATAAATCCTATGAATATCTAGAAGATATTCAAGTTGGTAGCTCTTAGAGTGAAAGCAGGAACCAAGTAGTTCAACTAGAAGACGAAAGTGTGGAGTCATTACCAAACTACATTGAAGAACCTAAAATAAGAAGGAGTTTGCTGATGAGGAAAGTTCTATTTAAGTCAATCCATGAAGAGAAAGAGCCACCACAAAGAAATACATTATTTAAGACTATGTGAAAAAATTGAGGTAAATAATGTAAGGTTATAGTTGATAATGGTATCATGGATAACTTTGTTTCTTCCATGATGGTAACTAATATATGATTAGATATAAAATTGCATCCTAATACTTACCGTGTCTCTTGGATTCAAAAAAATCAAGTCCTCGTTAATGAGCAATACCATGTAGACTTGCAGATTATGGTTATAAAGACAAAGTTTAATGTGATGTGACTCCTATTGATGTTTTCTATATCATACTTTTGAGAACATGGAAATATGATAGAGTAAATATTCATGATGGTAGGGCTAACACATAAACTATTGAAAAGGATGGCATCAAATAGACACTAACTCCATTGAAGGATAGTCAACCATGGAAAGAGGTATAAACTATAGTGATGATGTTTGGTGATAAAGAGTATTTTCCAAAAGGAACCAGTTGTAGCATTGAAGCCAAGAAATTATCAATTGAGGACAAGTGTCGATAAATAACGTTGAGTACAAGCTGATAAAGAAGTGAGCAAAAAGAATGTAGATGTTAAAAAGAGTTTTAAAGTGATGATTATAAGAAGTACAGAGTTACTACAACCATCCAAACATAATTAGGTGGGTGATACATTATGTGATTCTTAATAAATGGATGTTATAGTTGAACAGGGGTCTAATTTGTCTTGTGAAACTAAATTTTTGTCAAAGGATCACTTGGAAAGGTTGTTTGCAGACTTGTCTCATCAACTATCTTTGATAAAGAGCATGGGGTATTTGGAAAGATTTTATAAGAGGATTAGTATTTTGAGAGAAATTTCAATGTAAGGTAAAATGACTAACAATATAGTGAGTGAATAACAGATAAAGATAAAGAATTCAATTGAATAAGTTGACACTATTGTAGATTTTAAGATGGAACAATAAGAAGCAATATAAGAGACAACAGATGCAAACAAAGAGAAGTTAGAATTTGGAGGGAAATAATGCAAACTTTAAGAGGACAACAAAGAATTTATTTTATTTGATTTATTTTTTTCATGTGTGGGTCTTCAAAGGAAAGAGAACAAAGAGAATTTTATAATGCTCAATTTGAAGATCAATTACAAGAAAGACATCATCAGGAGAGCATCCATAATAACTTTAACCAAGAGTTAAAGAGGTATATATTATTATAATAAGCCTTTAGATCCAGAATGATACAAAATTAAAATTTTTAAATGAATAAGAGAGAGATGTTGAGAATAACATCAATACAACATCCATTTAACTTTCATGAAAAGTTATTTTTGCTCCTCAATAGTATGATGCAAGAGCATCACTACATTTGGAAAATTTTGGTCTATTTCCAATAATTTTGAGTCTTTATAGGTTCATTATAGTCTTAAGAGTATTTTAGGAGTCACATTTAGGTTTTAGTTCCTTTTAAAATTGGAATTTGAGCCACTTAGGCATTTTCCTGTCTAAATGTCCATTTCAATTTTTTTAAATCCTTGTATTGTTCCTAGAATTTTTATTCATGTTTTCAAAAGGTTGGATTGTTGTGACCTTGTGTGTTAGAGGTATTTTAGAATTAAATAAGGTTCACAATATGTTAAAACTTATTATATTTTATTTTATGTTTAAATCTTAACCATGCCTAAACATACTAATGGTATGACTTCCCTTTCTATGTTGAAGGGAATTAAAGGGTAGTTAGAACATTTGTAGGAGTTTAGAATAGTGTAGATTTTTTTGGATAGAGATTCATTCAAGAAATAATATAATTTTTATGGATTTTAAGATGTATGAAATCCAAATTCATGTAAATCAATAAAAAAATTCTTAGTTTTGAAGACTAACAGTCATACCCTGTGTTTCTTGTGTTTTGAATCCAAGAAGACTATGTATACATTATGTATAAGGAAAGAGTCTATGGAAATTTTATTTGATTACATATATAAATTTTTAATCCCTCCTTTCATTAATCTAAATTTTCTTTATATATTCTTTTAGTTTTTCTCATACATCTTTGTAAGGAAATCAATACAGTCCCTGTAGGTGAATGTGAAACTACACACAGTTAGACTCAAAGTTATGTTTAAGTGGATAATGGAGGTCATTCAAAAGGTTATAAACACTCAATCACATGAATAGGATTATAATATACCCAATTCACCCTTCATATAATTTTGAAACTCTTTTATAGACTTAAATAAATCAAATATTCTTTCTTGGGTCTAGCATAGACAGTTATAACCCTGTATTAGGGTTTTCAAACAAAATCATACTTTGTAGAAGTTGCCACCATCAAAAATTCATAAAATTTGGTAATTATTTTTGTAATAAGGTAATCTAACATATTTTAAATGTTTTAGATCTTTATAGATCTTTTGTGTATGGAAGTAGAAGATTGGGAGTGAATTAGGCCTTGGAAGACCTAATTGGGACTAGACAGTCGTTAGAACGGTGATTTATGAGTGTAATTGGGATAATAAAACTCTTGGAGAGAAGGAATTAAATATAGGGTGTTTCAAAATCTTTTTTTCCAAATTTCAATCTCTATTTTTCCATACAATTGGAAAAAGTGAAAAAAAGGCTATAAGAAAGTGAGAACAAAGGAAAGAAGCAGTGAGTGATCAAAGAGTTGTTCTTAAAGGTTGTGTAGATTGGTTATGAGATAAAATAGGACTTGAATGAGTAGGTATATGATCTTAATAACCTTCATAAATTCAAAAAACTTTGAATTTAAGTATTGATTTATTTTGCCTTTGAACTTTTGTCAAAGGATGAGCATATTAAAACAAGAAAAGTGAGTGTTCATCAAAATACCTCTACATCACTTGTGAAAATAACCCCAAGACTATGTGGTGGATTATTTTCCACTTGGACACATTTTATAGGTCTAATTTCCTAGAGTGCTCATTATCTATATGAGCATCTCTAATTTTGAGCCACTAGGATGATACCATGTGGTAACATCTTGATAGCCCAGTAGCCCAAAACATCACTCTTTGTACGTCCTCTCCAAAATCTTAGGTTTTCAAAATGATGACACATGGAAAAATCCCATTATCCCACTAATGTGTAGGATTTATTCTCTACATGGTCTTCTTTAGGGTCATAGGTCATCAAGATGATGCCATATAGTAACATCCACTAGCCTTACACCGACCATACCTCAGACCATGTTGACATCACTCTTGGGTCTCACAATGGTGACACATGGCTTCCTATGAACAACTCATAAAAGTCATAAAAATTTACTAAGATAAAACAAATTAAAGGGCCTCAAACTCAAATGCATAATCCTTTGGGTTATTAACCTAATCAAATACATGGAATATAGAGGCATTGGAATATTAACCCTAATGACTTAGTCCCTCTAAGCTTTTGTGCTCCTAGACATTGCCATTTGGTAGTTTCATATAACTTCAAGGCATTAGAGGCTTTTCCATCTAGCTAATCCTTTAAACTACTAAGATGATTCCATATGGCATCATTTGGCCAACTTTTAAAAATCTCAAAATTTAGCTAAGGCAAAATCTAGGTGAAACTCAAATCTAAAGCTGTTAAGGAAAGACATCAAATTAGTCGATAAGAAAATGACCAAGGCAAAAAGCCATTAAGAGCTCAGAATTCAGCTAAGTCAAAACATTATACAAGGTAGATTGAAAAAGGATAAAGTTAAAATCAACACTCAACTAAGCTAAAATCTACAAAATGTCAAAAGTGACCACGGTTAATAAAATTTGAAGGAACCAAAAACCTGAGTAGAATAATTCAATAAAGCAAAAATCAAACGACTTAAGTGAAGCGTAAAAAACATCTAAGGCTAACTAAAAATTTGATCAACCAACAAGGCAAGTTTGAGTGAAAACAAAGAAACAAAATAACATCAAAGCTTAAATAATCTCTCAATACTAAACCAATATGTTCATTATTTTAGTTGAATATCTGAGTAAAATCAAGCTAGATCAACCTAAAATCTGACTCAACTATTCATTAGAAGTTAAAAAATTGAGGATTAATATAGAGACCCAATATGTTAGACCAAGATAATAGAGTAATCAAAATTTTAAATCAAGAGTATTATCATAAAGTTAAGGAGAGGTCTTAAAATCCTCCTCTAATATTAATTAAATTCTTTTAAGGATTTGTACAGTTAACCTACCTAGTTACCTTGCATTAATAAGTCTTAGTGCAAGAATCATGCTCTATAGAAATTCTCTTTTTAAACAAGAGGGTATTGATAAAATAAAATTCTAAGGTAAAAATCTTACTCAATTCTTTAATTCAAAACCCTTCCATAAGGCATTTCTTTATTAGAATGGCCAAAACTCAGACTATGTAGTTATAATATGCATTTATTCTTCCTAACAAGCACTCGACTGTTTAATTGAGATGCACTCATTTATGGATAATCTTAGTCTATAATATAAATTCCAACATAATACATGAAGAGACACAAAACTCATTTTTTAGGCTAATTATCTAGAAGTTTTGACCAAGAAAACATATTCACTAATTTATTAAAGGATTTGTATAGGCTTAAGTGTTGATCCCTACTTAACAAATTCCTTTCAAGGAGATCTACAGTTAAGGCCCATTAAGATTCCAATAACACTCTTTCTAAGAGTTATTTGGGATTCTATATTTCTTAGATTGAACCTTAGTAAAGTTTATCCCACCTGATTTATATTAGCTAAGCAAAATCCATATCTTGAATGGGTTTACATAACCAAATTTATAAAAGTAACACCTAGTATATCTTAATATTCCAATGCATAGGCAGCCTAAATCACTTGCCTTCATATAAGACTGATTCTTAATATATATATATAGTTCATTTAAAGTAATACCATTACAAGCAACTCAAGATTCAATGAACAAGCATTCATAGGATAATCAACAGAATGACATCTATATGCTTATTTATTAAGGTTATTATCTTGGCCAAACTCAGTCATGAATGTAAAAACCTCCTCAAGGCTTCCATTTTCAATAAGGATCCATCACCAGGAGGTTTCTTAATCCTATGTAATAAGTAGACTATGAAAAAGTTATCTACAATAATAACCATAACATTCAACTAATAACTTAATAATAATATTGGCCCACATTCAGCCCTCAATTAGTCATTAATACATAAATATAATAATTTCAGTAGAGAATTATTAATCCTTGGCTTCTATCTAGTTATACAAATCAATAAATCATGAGTAGTCAATAGTTGAAGATTATCTCCTCTTCGATCCAAGTGTAATTTTGGCCAATTGAAGGTGGGCTCACCTCCCAACCTTTTTCCATCATTAAGCAACTACTCTAGGCACCCCAGAGTAGGACTCCTATCTCCAGGCATGTTCACATCATGGTGTAAGGTAAATAAGGAAAATAAATTCAAACATTAGTCAAGATGTCTTTGGGTCAAGGAGATATCTACTCATATGGTGATAATACAAGCATATCTAAGTCAAGATGATTACCAACCTTGAATCTATTTTCAGTAAGAAAATACACAAAAGAGAAAACATAAGGATCACAAAGATAAGACCCATCAATCTTACAACCACTAAGATATATTCTTTAAGTAGACATGAGAGGACTTAGACAACCTACCATCATGTCCAACATGAGAGACCCACCCTTTCCTCCATCATGAAGAATGTGACCTTTCAAGACATCAAAAGTCTTACATAACATTCTTTACTATTAGAGTAAGTAGAACTACAAGTAGATAGAACTATCATGGAAGAACATTCTAACTCTAGACTCCCATACCAGGGGTAAGACACTATGGGGTGCCCCAAGCACAACCATAAGAAAATAATCAAAGAAAAGAAGTAAGCCAAATATCCTTACTCCTCTCAAACATAATAACTCAATCAATAATCACACAAACATCATTTAATTAAATAATAGGATATTCTAGTCAATACAATACCTACTAAATGATCGAAGCCATTCTATTGATCTTTTCTAAATGTTTATACCAGCCAAGTTTCTCCCTCTCTAGGCTCTCCTCTTGTTTCCATTCTCTTAATCCTTTTTTATCCCACGGTGGCTAAAATTCCAAAAGTCCCAAACCCCTTTCTAAGAGATTCACCCTCCTTAAATAGGTGTTCTCTCCTTCTTTCAACCTAATCAAAATGTGATAAGTGTATTTTATTTCCTTGGCTTGACCAACCTCTCTACTTGCCATCCCATGCCTTCATAAATGTATGTTCTCTTTGTCAGTCCATAATGGCTCTAGCATAGTCCTATGGTTACTTCTAAGATAATCCACCTCCCTACTTAGGGTTCAAGGCAAAGGCAATTAATGGATAAGCCTTCAAGCTATCATTAGATAATTGAGATGTTGGTCTACTTCATCTTATGCATTAAAGATGATAAGCACAAAGGTGGTTTGACCAACCCAATAGAGATTACAATCCATTAAGACATGTCTAGACTAAAGAAAGGGTTGAATGGTATGCACAACATTCAATTATTATTAGGAAAGGTTCAATATAAGATTTGGGTTAGAGGTAGGATCACACATGATGTACCTATATTTGGCTTAGTCCTTGTTCCTTCATTAACAATGACATGTTCATCAACACTTATCGCACACATGAAATCTGCTATCCAAATAATCAAAGCTTGAAATCATAGCATGTTATATCATTTACTTAAACCAATGTAATTATATTACCAATCAATTCATAAAGTCATGAAGTGATATTTTTATAACACTGAATGCATATGTAATCTCAATTGTAGCCTAAGGTAATAATTTAAGCATTGTTAAACTGATATTTACCATATGCATAGTCATCTTACCTTCATAGTCAACACCACCAAGGGAGTATAGCCATTGGTTTAGCATAGTTACATTGCTTTCTCATGAGGGTCCTTATAACCTCATCCAACTACACAAAAGTAAGAATCTTGATGATTTTCTCTATATCAAATCCTCATAGTGGGTGTTTGAGTGTTAGATATCTTACTTATGCTTTTATCAATTATTTATGGTTGAACATATTGGATTTTATAGTGTTGATGATTTAAAAGGGGTCTAGATCATGGTATCTAGTTTATCTGAGTGCCAAACCAACCCCCTTCTTCCTTAAGTGCATTTGTGAGAGGGATTGATAGTTGTGCATGGTCAATGTTCTATGTTGTAGTTGTGTTTGAAGAATTCATTTAGTTTTAGTGACATTTTCAAGGAATATATGCACAATTAACTAAATTAAACACAAATCAAATATGTATCTTGTTCACAATAGTGTGTATTTTCCTTGTGTTCTTTGTGCCCCTTGTTACATAGATTTTGTTGCTCAAATCAATCTGATACAAAGCTTTAAATGTGTTGAATTAGTTTCACATGATTCCACCTTATGTCTTAATTTCAACTAGTTTTTGGTGATTTTATGTTTGTTCTTTTATGTTTAAAAAACTTGATTCATCTAGTGGTAGATGTGACACATCATCTTCTCACCAATCCACTTTCTTTTATTGTACATCCTTTAATTTTATTATTCAATTTACTTTAGTAAATATTCAATATTTCAAGTGTATCATCAACAACAATTTTTTAATGACTATTGATTATCCTTTCTCCATACATTAGTTATTAGTGCCTTATTCATGGACTTAATTGATGATCCCAATGTAATGGTTGCAATTTGTCATCCTTCAATGCTAGATTTGTTCACACATTACATTGCAACTTTGAATTTTTAACTTATTTTTTATGTCATATGATATAGATATTTCACTATACATACACGTACAAACCTAAAACCAAAACAATAAAATAATCATTAATCAACAATCCTAAACTACATTGTGTTACTCAACACCTCTCATTATATGAGAACTGATAGAGATTATTGATGGTAAGGCTTAAGCCTACAGAAATTTACATGTCTTGGTAATATGGTTCCTTAAATATATTTTAATATAATTTTTCCTTATTATCAGATATCATGAATGATGTAAGCTCCCTTCCATCCAATGCATAGCTTACCAGAACATGCTCTAAATCTTCTATCATATAATAAAACCACTTGTTCTAGAAATAATTATTATGATCATAGATTGTAATTATGCCATGATTTCTGACTTATCTTGTTAAATTTTTGTGTCTATTATTTCATTTTCTTCTATTCTTGTTGAATCTATCAACCACACCTACAAAGAATCTTGATCCCCAAGTCTCATGATCATTATAATGCACAGACTAGGAACTATGTATTCCATGGGCATTATTTCTTTAATTCCATAGACCAAATAAAATGGTGTGAAACTTATCACATGATTTTAAATTATCCTATATTCCTATAGGATCATAGGAATTCAATCCTCCCAATCATCTCTTTGGACATTGCATATCCTGGTGAGTATCTTACCAAGGACTTTGTTTGAAGCTTTCATTTGTCCATTTAATTATGGATTATATGTTTTGATTTTGTGGTGTGCTTTCATAAACTCCTCTATTAGAGTCTCTATGGTGTTATTTAGGAAATGTATGCCCCTATCATTGACTAATTTGATCAGACACCCAAATCTAGCTATAATATTTTCATACAGTAACTTTGTTGCACCCTTAGCACTGTAACTTTATGTCATAGTAGATTTTACCCATTTAGTGAAGTATTCCATCATAGTAATGATGAATCTTATATTATTTTTCTCATTGGGATAATTGATTGGCCCTATAAATTCAATTCCACATTGTTAAAATGATTACTCTACTAACATAGTATTCAATGACATCTCATCTCTTTCATTTGGCTTGCCCATCCTTTGGTGGATATCATAGTGTTTTTTTACTCAGTATGCATCTTAAAATAGATTATCCCACCATATAAATCTTTTCATTATATTCCTTTTAATGGATTATCTTCTAAAATTTCCACTTGGAATTCCCTGATGTGCTTCCTTAATAGGTTAAGGTCATTCATGCTCCAAATCCACTTTATGTATTATATCATCTTTCCCCATTTGTAAAAAAATCCATTAATTATGTTTAATTGTATAGATATTTTACTACTTTTTATACCTTTATACAAAGTGAACAAGAAATATGTTCTAAAAAATGTGTTGTCTTCCATGTTCTTTGGAATCACAGAGACATGAAATAATTGTGAATTTAGTTATTCATCTTTAAGTTCTTTTGGTTATTCTCCATTGTAGATTTGGCTCAAATGGTCTACTCCCACATTTTCCCTTCCTAGTGTGACATTTATCTTGAACTAAAATTCTTGAAATAGCATCAAATAGTGAGATATTCATCCACATAACATAGGCTTATTTACTAGGTATCACAGAGCCTAATTATCATTAAAAATTTCAAATAGCATTGCTAAAAAGTAATGTCTAAATTTTTTAGTGTGAAAAATATCACCAAAGTTTCCCATTCTATAGTTGTAGAGTTTTTATATACCTGAGATTTTGTGATTTTTGAATTAGATTGGATGGTCTAATCTTCCATCTCCTAGTTTTGTGAGAACAGATCCTACTATAGTTCTTAAAGTATCAACATGAACATGAAAAGGTTTGATTCAATCATGAAAGACCAAAATGAGTGTTTTGACCAATTTCTTCTTTAGATCCATGAATTTTTTTTGGAACTCATTTGTCCACTCAAATCTTATATATTTGCATAGTAACTTCTTCATTTGGGTAGATATAGTGGCATAACCTTTTTATGAATTTCTTATAGTATCTTGTATGCCCCAAGAATGATTAAACCTCTGTAGAGCTTATGGGAGGTGGCATGCCAATAATTAATCTAATTTTTTCTTGGTTTACCAAGATCTCATCATTTCCCACTATGTGTCCTAACAAGACACCAAAATGTGTGAAGAAAATGCACTACTTAAAGTTTAGTGCAATGCACAGAGTTTGACATCATTTTAACATAAGCCATAGTTTAGACAAGTACTCCTTGAGCAAATAAAATACATCCCATTCATATAGGTAGATATCAATAAATTCATGGATGAAGTCTTTAAAGGTAGTGATGACCACCTTAAATAACACAGCCTGATTATTCTTCAACCCAAATGGCATTACCTTATATGCAAAATATACTCACTCTATTATAAAATGTTATTTTGGCTTAATCTTCTATTACATTCAGGATCTAATGGTAACCACTAAACCCATCCATGAAAGAATACACTTCATGTCCTAAGATGAAATCAAAGACCCCATCTATGAATATAATTAGAAAAAATATCATTTAATGCATGGTAGTCCCCACACACTCTAATTTCCCCAGACTTTTTAAGTTACACTACCATTGGGTTGACCCAATCTACCTTTTCCACTAGATATATAATGCATGTATTTGGAATGTGATCTAGTTTAGACTTTACTTTCAAGTTCATGTTGGGTTTTAACCTATATGGTCACTTTTTCATAGGTCATGCACACTCTTTTATTTATATGTGAATCTTTCTTAGCGAAGGGTCTACCCATTTCACTTCTACAAATTTCATTAGAAATACATCCTGGTAATCTCATAAAAACTCCAATGCTTATGAAGTCTCATTTTATGTCTAATCACCCAAATTCATAAGCTTTAACACTGATTATGTACCAATATATCCTACCAAATTCTTTAAGGGATCTTGATATATTTTTTTGGAACCATTTAGAATGGAATATTGTATTGCTTTATGCCCTTTTTATTCCTGGGTATTAACATTTCATAGTTGTTGGTCTTAATTTTGGTTTACAAATTTGGTTTTAGGCTCCTCCACTTCTCATTATGGTTTAATAAATCTTTAAAATATAATCCATCATCACTATCAGTAGACTTTGTTAATTATTCAACATCTATGATCCTATTGCATAATTTGATAAAAACTTGTTCATTTTGTTTGCTTACCTTGTAATTTTGGATGGCTACATTCAAATATATAGCTACTTATTATTATGAATATGATTCTATCATGATACTTAAGTCTTCTACTCACCCATAAAATATAAATATTTTCAACTTGTGTAGAGCATTATGCATAAGAAGATTCCCATCCTCAAAAACAAAATTTTGAATGAAATCTTATTATACCTACTATCAATGTTTTATCTCACATCTATGTTCCTAGTGCATGTATTAATCTATTGAAAGTGTTGCCAGAGTATATTTGAATACATGCACCCAATATTTGGGTTCTACACCCTATGTAAACCATATATCCACACACTTGTGAATGTGTATTTTTGGACACTTAATTTGTTGTAAAAAGTTCCATTATTCTCTGATGGTAGGTGGTATTTGGAATCAATCATGTAGTAGTTCATAGACCTCATCCTATTATAAATAGTTTATCCTATGGAATACACACCAAGTCACAATATCTCCTTTTAGTGTATAATTTAGTGCACTCACACTTTGATCTATGTTCAGCACATGATGTTCTAGCCTTAGAATAAGTTTATTCAAGTCATCAGTTTCAAAGTATTCAAGTAATTATCATTCTATGGAAAAAAGCATGTACATTGGGTGTACCTAATGATATCCCACTGACCAATTCAACATGTAAGTATCTAATACACAACTAACTAAATATGTGGTCTCTCAAGGTAAAATACCTTATTTTATTAGCTCCATGTATTCCATGTCTATCACACATGCTTTATACATGATATCTAATTTTGACCTAGTTGGTGATTGCACTGAAGGTGACCTACATTCATCTATTCAAAATTGTAAATCTAGTGCCTCTGTGATCATAGATCTAGATGCAAACTATTTAGTTGGTTGTAGCTATTGTTGAGGCTATGTTTCTGGATGGAAAAAATTATATTTTATGGCTTAAAAAGCATTAGTATTATATTTTGTACTCACCTTTCACCATCTATTATCTCTATATGAATATGGTGAATTTATATCCTTGGGTATACGGATAGCCTGTGTTTTGCTTTATTCAGAGGTATAATGATGATTTTATCCTCTTACTATACTTATAGATGATTGTGCATTATATTAATGGTTATCTAACCATCATAAGCCCACTTATTACTAATTAAAATAAGGTAGTGTGTTTCATTAGTCTTCATGTCAATCACTTCAAAATCTCCTCATAGGCTTAGTTTAACCACTTTGATTTCCACATCTTCCAGTTAACTAATAGGATTTACCATTCCATAGTCTATGAGGCTTAGAGTTACTTGATTATAACTGAGTGTTGATCATCCAATAAATTTTCAGGTAAACTAAAGAATCATATGTACTATGCTACCAAAACCAAATATAGTATTGGGTACTTCATATCCTTCCATCTCAATATCTATGTGATAACCCACATCCCAGGGTTTCTTAGTCTTTATATACCAAATTACCTTGTTATTATGTTGTTGGCCTTAATGTGCACACTGTAATAAGTTATGTAGAAGATTTATAATCTTCTAAAAGATATCTTCAGTTGGTAGAGTACTCAAAAAATTTAAATGGTCAGTCAATGTAGTCACTACTCTTTACCTCATTATTTAGATAATCTACCCATGCATTTGTGCATCGATGATTGTGGTATCTCCCTTTGATGTAGTTTGTTATTATATGTTCTAAATAACTTGGGTTGATTGGTACATCAAGACTTTTAAAATCATAGGGTTAGGATATTTATCTAGATAAACCTTTCTAATTTTTTTATCTTGTGGTATTTCTAATGGATTCAATCCATTTTCTATGAATTTTTTTGTTGTAACTACTTATATGAACATATTCTCCTTGGGGTGAAAATTTAGCATGTTTAAATTTCACACAAGTTTCTTTTTCCTTTACTTCTCTAAAACTAGACAATCTTCAATATGGTGTTATCCTATAACTCTACAATAGATGTAGTACATTGCCTTTGAGTATTAGTAGGGTAGTTTTATGAGAAGTGGTTGTATTGACCACATAAATAACACTAAATTAGCTGACGAGCTTATAAGTTATCATTATTGTGACCTCCCTAGTATCCACCATGGAACCCCCTTTTGTATCCCCTTTTATTTTATTGGAAACGCCAACCTTGTAATTTTTACCCATCAAATCCCCCTTGCTTCTATTATTGAGCATCATATCCTCCATATGACCGTTGAGGGGATGATTGAGTCCAATTTGATTATTGTGGTTGGGGAATCATAGTATTCCATAATGACTAGTACTGATATTATGGATATAATGATGTCCATCCTATTAGACCTTGGGGTTAATAATGTGGTAATGAAGGCATACAACTAGGAACACCTTATGTCACAATAGACATTTCTACCTCCAAACCTAGAATTCCTTGCTTTGTAGTAGGTATTTATTGTGTTATGATTGCAAATATGTTCTTATTGATGTCTTCTTTTAGTTCCTATAAATCCTAAAAACTCTTATCATTATGATTTGATGACTTACAAAAAAATTAATATAGATTCTATAATTTTTGAATGTATTAGTGTAGTAGATGACATTTTGATGTCACATGTCTTATTACCCTTCATATGTCATATAACTTTGTTTTGATTTTAGGAAAATCATTCCTATGATGCCCTTATTTACTACAATCCATAAACCATAGGCCCAGTATAGGTTTGTTACTTTCATTAATTTAATCCATTCTTCACATAAAATCATCTATTTTCATCTCAATTTTAATTCCAATTGATGGGATATCTCCATAATCCTTAGTTTGTTCTACCTAAAGTGTAACTACTCATGCATTAGCCTTAGTAATTAATTGTGACTATGTAATGGAAAACATAATCCTTGATTAGAGTCCCTCATAAACTAGGCAACCTTGTCTTTATCCTCTAAAATGAATTTGAATTTACTTATTACATCTAAGAATATATGATCATAATCCCATACTAATTATCCACTATTCTATTGAATCTATTTAATATCTTGAATGGTTTATCTGGTGCACTTCTTCATTTTGAATTTCTCTAATTAAATATTCCTTAACATGTTGAATACTTAGACAAGGAACATCTCTTTTGTATATAAATTCCATAGCTCATCCTATTAATGCCCCAATGATCTCTCATGTTTTAACATCATCAATGGTCACTCCCTTAACTTGTCATTTCATGTCATACATTAACAAATACTATTCAGGGTCAGAAGACCCATCATATGGTGTCAAATCAATGAGCATTCGTGTATTCAAATACATGTTTAGGGCACTTGTAACTACTACTATTGGCTTATACAAATTAGTATTTACCAGTGTTTTATAACTCGTTGTGAAATAAAACCCAACTTATAGCTTCTTCTTATCTATTGTTTTCTAAGTTTCTAAGTTTCTTTGCCAAGTTTACCAAATTTATCTATAAACAAATCAAACCAATTTCCAAATGTCCTAACCTTCACACTGTTATTTCTCCTTTCTGATGATAAAATGGTATCATGGGATGCATACTCAATTAATTAATGATCTATATTTTTGACTTATTTCTATGACCTTAAACATGTGATAATCCTACAATTTTGCTTAACTTCCTCTAAAAAATATTATTTCCCTAGTCCAAATAATATCCTTCATTGTAACTATGATCTACCATCTTCTAACTTCTCTAATAATCTTCTACTTTTCTCATTCTCCTCATTTTGATCTATATCCTCTATATCCCCATCTATGTTCTCTTATTTTTTAGGTCATTTCATTCCTCACTTTGTATAATCTCCAAATTTTGTAAATTATGTACCCTCTCTCTAGAATCCCCTCTCTTCTACATTCTTTATTTTAATCCTACTCCTATTTTAGTTACATTTTGGTTATCCTATTTATTTCACCTTCTCTATTATTGTATCTTTCTTTCCAATCCTATAATTTTCTTCTCACACTACTTCTCTATGTCCTCCATATTTTGGGTTCAAGTTCAGTTTATTCCACTCAACTCTTCATCATTCAGTCCTACATTGCATGCACGCCCATAATGCCCAAAGTGACTACTCCATGTTGATAGGGGTAGGCACCATGGCCTTTTTAATAACCAACATCTTGATAAGATTAGGTAGTCACTAAAGAAACCTTCCTCATATGCCTCTCACAAATAGGTCTTGTGTTGCTTCAAAAGCTAAATATCCTTATACAAATGTAATATATTCATTGATGATAGTTTTTTTCCAGTGATCTATCGCATGAGTCTAGATGGTATATAATATTTATAGTTTTTCCAATATTTCTTCTATCCAAGCTATAAATTCTATCATTCTCAACTAAAAATAATATTATTCCAATCTTGATAACCATGTCGACAATAGTCTAGGCAATTTGAACAAAAAAATATCATATATTTCACTGTAAATGTGCTCATGAATAACTTATTACATAGAAATCCCTATTCTTCTTGATTTCTCTTCTTTGAAATTGTGAATTTGTTCATTGAGACTTCTCTCAAAGTCTCTCTATCTTAGAATCCATCACAACATGGTTTAAGGGTTTCACTCTCACCACACCATTGTTAGCATAGGTTCCTAGAAAAACCCATTAGAACATGTGAATACAGGGATAGTTGTGTGAAGCCAAAACATAATCCAAATATAGACATGATTATAGATTGAAAAAATTTATTCTTCAATTAATGATGGTGTATTTATGTAAAAAAATGTAATCTTGATAGATACATAAATTTTAGTAATATTCTAAATGATTAAACAAATTTAGACAAACATAGCATTCACTACACACAAAACAATGATAAAATGCATTCAAGAAAACCCATTATAGGACTCTTTATCACATCAGAACTTTGTTACAATACAACTAATTTCTATATATAGATATTTTACATGGTGTTGTCACTTTATATTCCAAATTTTGGCTACAAATAAAATAAATACTCTTCACATTTTAAAGACTCTTGACATACTTTCAAGTGTTGAATACATACAAAAAGATATACAAAGTTTATATCTGCTTGCATCTACCAATACTATTAAATCAAAAAATCTACACAAAGTATATATCTACTTGCATTTGTTTATTCACTAATGTTGAATTCATCATTTTTATGTTTGTGTCAATCGTAATCATAGGAAATAAATCATCTAGTCTTGCATCCACCATTTCATATATACACTTAGGATGGAGAACTACATCAAACTAAGGCCCATTTTGGATATATAATAAACACCCAAATTATGATGCATTTTCTAATGATAGTTTATATATTTCCCTTACTTAATTCTCTCCTTTATATTTTATCTTAGATTAGGTTGGACTAATATTTTACTTTTTAAAGTCTTTCATACGATCAATCAGGACACACAATCAACCATCAATTCATCATAGATAGGTCCATACAAATAGATATAAAAATATTCATAGAATCAATTATGACACAATTATAATCAATAAATAAGTCTACATTTTGGCCCTATCCTTCTAGTGTATCCTTCTCCCAACACAGTTTTAAGTTCTTCTTTCAATTGTGATATAATTATGGGGTTACTACAATCAATTTCTATCAACAGTCATCCTATATAGTTAACATAAATTTAATTTTATCTAGGTTTACATATGTATTTTTAAATTTAATATTTATATCTCATTTCAAATTCTATAAGTTATAGTATTATTATCACTCAAAATGTGCACCCGTGTGAAAAGCTCTTGTGCGTGTTGGCACATAGCTCTTATACGCCTAGTGCCTTAGACTTGCATGTCATAGAGTGATTTTATGTCTTGATATAAATATAGGATTATCCCCCAAAGTTTGGGACTCTTTCACTCCTTGATATGAACCTCCAGAGTAGGCCAACTTCTTTTTATTCTAAATGCACCTAGTTTAGGACCAATGTGTAGACCTACAAAGAATGGAATGAAATATAAAACTAGCACTAAACCTAAATTTGACAAAGGAGAAAATGGAGGGAAAAGGTAAGAGGTTTTATTTAATGTAAAAGGTGATGCACCAAGAATATATTGATCACCTCACGCACTTAATGACACATTAAAATTAACAGACTGGCTACCAGATCTTCAAATTGGGCACACTACATAAGTGTTTCACATGGAGCTAAGGGAACATAGTGCAGTGTTAAGAGGGATGACAAATGGTCTATAGATAACACCTATGTATACCCATGTATAAATAACATGAAACTTGTAGAGACTTTTAATTCTGCATAAAGGTGCAAAATGATGATGACAATGAGAAGGATGAACATCCATAAATAAGGATCAAAAATCATGATTGCACATAAAACATAAAGCATGAAGAATTTTAAATAAATTATTATTAATCTTAAGGTCAAAGGTAATATTACAATATAAACTCAAATAAGTAGATCTTTGTTATACAAGGAGAGGGCTCTTAGAGGGAAAAATTTAGTAGCATTACGATGCCTAAAAATGTTGAACACTTTACAATTAAAATTAGGGTTTATATAACATTAGGCAAGGCCTTACATAATCAATTTGTCATTAGAGGTGGTCATTAGGATCTTAAATTTGAAATGGCACCTAGAGATTCAGGTTGATTAAGAGCATCAAAGTCTTTACAATAACTATACAAGCCATGTTGATTCAATCTGGGTCTATCAATTTGATCATGGAGGTAAATAGGAGGTCACTCATGAATACATGTGTGCATACATGAATGAAGTGCATTAAATAAGATAGGGGAGGTGTTTTATCATGATATAACACTCTAATAGCCACCTTTATATTTAATTTTGTTTAGATTTGGTTCCCCCAATGTCTAATCAAGCTTAGCTACCATCCTTATTTATGGTAGTCACCTATCAATCCACCTGGACTAGCATATTGATGTGGGACTATGTAGTTACATATTTAGGTTATGCCATGTTATCTTGTGTGTAGAATGGATCAGCATGTGTGCCTATATTTTTGGGACTAGGTGCCCATTAAACTATGTGCACTAATTTCTACATAGATGGGAGTGCACACTGAAGGTTGTGTAGTGAATTAGTTATGCAGTGAAGTTGTGAGTTTATGAAGGGCACTATGGATGATATTCTATGTAAATTTTCAAGGCTCAAACTCATTTTTTGCCTAGTATCTTATGATGATTTTTGTATTCTACACCATCTAGAACTTGTACTAGTCTTTGAGAGGTATGGTGTGCAGTCTAGGTCATAGTCTATATTTTATAAGGGCACATATGTGAAACTCTATGACTTAGAATGGGACTTAATCATTTAAATGCAAGGAATTATTTGAATAAGTTCATGTAATAATATTGAATATATTGATCACACTCTTCATGATTTAAAACTACTCCCTACACACTTATCTCTTTTACTACTTGAATTTGGGGAGACCTATGCACTCTAACTTGTAGATCATATTGGTGTGATAAAGGATATTTGTATAAGCACATGTAAGTGTAATTTGAGTGCTAATATTATTACTTGAGACCACCTATCCATATATTATCCCTATACCTATCCTAGAGCCTATTTTCACACTTGTCTAGCCATTGTGTAGACCATGGGCATCCCTAGTCATCCCTAAAGTAGTCCCAAACCCTCATTCTTGCATCTTGTCCCTTCATGCCTAGTGTTTTTCCATTTAGACAATATCACCATAATAGGGATAGTAGTGCCATATATTACTAGTGTTCCAATAATGGAATTATTTTCCTTTCCCTCCTCTTTTCATAAATGGATATCTTTTCAAATCTAAAATCCTAGGGTCAGCCTAGACCTCTTTTAGCACCTGCACAAGCACCAAAATAGTAAATATATATGACTTTTGGCCTTCTAACCACTATATGGAAATCATATTTAAACTGAGAACAAGTTATGCATAATTAAGGTTATCAATCCCTATTCTACCCTACTTCTATAGATTACCATCTATAACCTTTTAAAGATCATATTTCTAATCTCAAGCACATTCAAAGTACTCAAGTTAACTATCATACTAGATTCACTTGCATTTGAACCAACACTTAGGTGGGGAGAATTAAATCAATCTTGATCCCTCTTTGAATTATTGGTATGTAGGCAACTATCATCATAGTGGGGTGTTGAGGATGTCCAAGCTACCCCACTAATAAACACACTTTTTAGATTATATTAACTAGATGCCCTAGAAACAAGGAAGATTAGGGTTTTCTCATAAATTTAATAAAAATAAGTTAATATATAAGGTTTTAAAACTCATGCACATAGGAAAAAACCTCATAGATCTAGACACAAGTACACATACAAGCTCAGGACAATCATACATAGAGGATACTAATGGATAAATAGGGATACTAACACAACATGTCTAATTAGAATGATACAATCCACTTAAGGTGATACTATCTAAGAGGGGTTATGACACTTGGATCCTATTTGTGACACTCAGACCAGTTTCTACCTTATTTTTCATCCTTTAAATCATCTGTCTCAATCATTTTCTAACTAAGTTCTTACTTTCATTATTTATTACTATTTTTAGAAAGGTTAAAGTTAGTTAATGTTGTAACAAATTAGTGGTTGTATTTATTTAATATTATTACCTTTATTTAATATACTCTTCTCTTTAACAAACATAGGTTTTATATACACTAAGTCCTAAAAGATTAAAATATTTTGTGAACCCAACTTCCTTTGAGCACATTACTTCAAAACCCTAGTACACCATTAGAGTTTCCCTTCTTATTTCCAACATCTACTCAATTTTATTTTGTATCCTATCATTATGATTATAATTATGGATACCATTTTCTACTTTATGGTGCAAAGTCTTATGCTTGCTTAGCATGCTTATTACCCACCATTTGTATAAAAATGAACATGTATGTCACTCCTCTCATGGATCATGTTAGAAATAAACTTATTTTACACATTGGTCCTCCCTCTTGTGAGTCCCATAATTATGAAGATCATTGATATATAGCTCACTTTGAGTTACCTCCAGTTACTACTCAATAATAGAGGGCTCAGATGCCTCCTTTTGGTCTACTTCCACCTAGACCACTTGATTATCTTCACTCTCATCCTACCTGTACTACTCGACCTCGATAAATAGTAGATCCCATAGTTTGAGTTGTTACTAAATATAACATGGTGCCTCCTTAGCCTATACAAGAACAAAGTAATCCCACTATCCTTCCTCATCCCTAGGACACTACAATAAGACCCAAATATTAACACAGAGCATTTGATATTATTGATTAATTATGAAACACATCATCTAAGATACCCATATTGGAATTACTTTAAAAGACAACTATTTTCAAAGTATTATTTTTCAAACACTCAATGATACATATTTACCTCTTGATATATAACTAGCTTGCTTTGCATCTATCATGAACACTATCAAAGACATTGAGGATGTTATATATTTTTCCAATGAGTATTTTCCATCATAGTCAGTCAATGCTCACAATTTATTACTTTTCATTAAATCAAAAATCAATACCACCATTATTAAATAAGTTGTCATTGATAGTGGTTCAGGACTTAACATACACAACCTCATATTTCTACAGACTATAAGGGTTGATATAACATCCATTCAAACTACATATAAGAATATCAGAGGTTTTGATGTCATTCCCAGATAGACATTGAGTTTTATTACATTGGATATTAAGGTAGGCCAAAAACCCTACCTACACACTTTCAAGTGATGCCTAATCATTTACACTACAACTTATTACTTGGGAGACCTTGGGTACATGTTATGGAGGTTTTACCCTCTACTTTACATATATGCATCAAGTTTCTACAAGATAGATACTTATACACTTGAGATAATCAACCATTTAGATATTGTAGACTCATTAAGCCTACTACCCAAGTACATATTTAGATGGGACACCTCATGTTCTCATAGATTCCCCACCTCATAATATTCCAATTGAGCATATGCATACATATGAGGTTGGGAAATCCAACAATACTTTAATACACCTCTTCCATATCTTCCTACAACATAGTTACCTTTACCCATGATGGAAGAGGACCCTCCCACAGTACAGATATCCACACCCATGGTGGATGATGAGATTCTCACAATACATTTACCATTACTTATTAACTTAGAAGAAGTATACATTCATAACCCTAATACATATTATCAAGATACCACAAAGGATAATCCAACACCTATTATCATTGATGATTAATTATGTGGATTAAGTTTCACACCAGTAGGCCCAAGAGAGTACAAATATGATTCTATTTCACTCATACCTTTCTCTACACTGACAACACCACTAGTTCATAATCTTATAGTTATAGGTTCCCCTACTCATTTATAGTCAGTGGTAAATCCCTCCATTCATTCAATACATATGGTTACATCTATGGATATAAACCTAGTTATATAGAGTCAGGAAGGGAGTTTATAGGATAGACCACCCCAAATTCTACAGATATTACTTGATAGAGGATTGATGGTGTTACCCATAGTTTAACACATTTTAGTCAGTAGATTGTCACAATAGGAAGGTCAACCCTTTTATAATTTTCATATACTAATAGGACATGATACTGATATATGCTTAGCATTATAGCATAAGATAAATAAATTCAAGGCTTAAGAACCATTCAAATTATATATCCTCCACCTCCATAAATACAAACACCATGACATATTCATCATTGACATAGGATCTCATAGAATGATACATTAACTATCCATACTTTTTTTGTAGACAGATACATCCCCCATGTGGCTATGGATGAGGATTTTAATCCTAATACTTGCACTTTGGCATTTTTATAGCACATAGGCTATCAAGAAAATGAGCTACAACATGCCATACATTGTTAGGATTCCATTGGACACATCACACTACTAGTTTTATGTGGCCCCAAGGTAGCCAACATATCATTATTTATCATGAGTATGGGCACTCATTTATAGGTTACACTTGGTAGTATATGATTACAGGTGATGAATGCCATAGTTGATCGATTAGATAGATGTTTGACATTTAGTCATGATGGCCACATGGTATACATGTTACATGATGGAATAGATGAAAACCATAGGTTTCATATAGATACTCTATTATCCAATGTGATTACACTAGGACTTCATAGAAGGCATCTTACATAGTAGAGAAGCACACCATTCATATGCATAGAATCTAGACTAACACCAAAGATAAGGCTCCACTGATATATATAGAATGGTATAATAATCATAATGATGATGACTTATTTGAGTTTGGACATATCCAATATCTAACATTGGATAACCACCCACCTGATCCACCATTTGATTATCTATATCCCATGGATGTGTTCTTGGGTCTATAGAGACATTGCACTTTGATTGTACACTATCTCATTTATTTATAGTATTACGTAGACATACTTTCCTTCTCTCTTGCTCATTGTACATAGTTTCATTTTCATGTTTCTTGTATATAGTGTATATCCAAAAAATACAAAAATAATATCATATGTTAAAAACATTCAAATATTTACTTAGAAAACACAAAATTGTAGATTGTGTGCATTGCCAAGTTTACACTTCTTATATTAGCCAAACACTACATGTGCTAGATATATTAGTATAGTCAGGTTTATCATACATACATGCTTCACTTATTCTTGTCAAGTGCTTTCATATTTTTACAAGACTTAGGTTCACTACACCAATCCATATTTTCTATTATTTACCCACTTAGGGTATATACATTGATACACAATTTCTTCATTAGACACATTCACCCATTTGGGGGCACCCTATACACAATTTCAATTATGAGGTTACATCTTTCCATACCCTACATCACATCTTTAGTATTGTTATATCTTGATATTGATCATGCTACACTTAACTCAGATTTTTTTTTACCAGCTATTACTACTTTAGACTTAGCATATGCACATCATAGCTCTTACACAGATTTGTATTACATGTTCATGCATACTTTCATTTCTAGATTTCCTAGTTTAGACATTATTGCATCTCTATATTTCATCTATTTGAGGGCATTTGAATATGCCATTGCTTTTTGGATATATGCCACTTCTTTTCACTGTATATATGTTTTGGACATGTGTCCATGTCTTTATATGTGCTTTCTCGATTATGTATGTAGACATTTGAACATGTCCTTATATGTGGATCTAAGACAACTAGCTTGTTATTTATGTATGTGGACATTTTAATATGTCTTTGTATGTCTTATTTTCTCAAATTTAGAGGCATGTGCCCATGTCCCTTGTATTATGGTCCCTTGGCCTACTTCATGTGCCTTGTGTGTGTTGTATGTATGATTTCTTCTATGTGTCATTGATGTGACACTTTTCTATTACTTGTTATAGACTCCAATTTTAGATTCCATGAGGGACCTCATGCATCTCCCCTTCCTACTTGGGTGCTATGATGGATATCATGCCCCATACCCTTAGGTGGTTACTCAATTATTACTCAAATTTATTGTTACATACATTATTATATCTATCTTGACACCCTTATGAATGCTAGACATAAAATACATCAGATCATCTTACATTTTGATGTTATGTATGCATATTAAATTGGATTATTACACAAATATCATATATGCTCTAGCTAAAATGCATATTATAGAGATTTTTCTCTTGACAACAGTTTTTGCACATGTTCAATAACTCCCCTCAAAAGAGGGGAATTCATAGAGGTTTATCATAGAAATTAGGCTCCTATAATACATTCACAATGTATTTTTAGCATACAAGCTCAGATTATAGAAACCAGACTAAAGTAAACACAGTGGGAAAATAGTGACATAGAGATCAGTATAGTTACATAGAAATTAGATTAGTAAGACATTAGCACACAAATTGGGACACTAGAACCACATGGCACTAATATCTAAGATATGGCACTACTATTTAGTAGCCTTAATTTTAGAAAAACCTATATTGGCCAAAAAAGTATAGTAGGTATAATACAGGTTTGTATAGATTTAGTTATAGATTTATAATTTATCTTAGATTCATAATAGTTTATTCAAATTGGGGGTATCATACATGGCATGACCATTTGCATATTCAGTTCAGATACTTAGATATAGATTATTACAACTTAATCCAAAATCCATATGTTTAGATATCAAATTTAGGGGCATGTATGTGACACATTATTTCCTTATGCTCACTTACACACTCATTGATCAGATGGAATGACAAATTCTATGTCATTCTCTACATTGTATACATATGACATCATATTCTATGTTACACACAAGTTTCATTCCTTACTCCATCGATAGTGGTTGGCATTCATGAGTGGACCAAAGCTACCTAATATACTTGAGTAGTCTTAGAGGTGACATTCCCAATTAAACATTTCTAATTACATCACATAGTTTTAGTTTTAGATCCATATACTACACATGAGTAGGCAATGATTGATCATAGTATACTTGAGTTCTTGAGCCACCTACATGAGAGGTTTGGGCACACCATTAGTCCAATCTAAATATATTCATAGGTCACGATACACCAAGCAGGGGTGAACAATGATGGAATTAAGATTGGATTGAGTTCTTGAGCCACCCACACATGAGTATGGAGCAAGCCATTAGTTCAATCTAAGTTATTGACTAATTGATCATTATCTACATATGCATAAATTTTATCACTAGGTTTATGCATTGGTTCATATACCTAGTGAGGTGTATTTATTCCTTTCCTCTCTCCTATCCCTTTACTCAATTTTACTCAATTTTACTTCTTTAATTAGTTTTGTCTTTGATTTTGATATCTCTTAAGGACTGATATATGCATGTTTATCTTAATGGACATGCATTAGATCATGCTTCACATACTCAGACATAACTTCACAGGCTTCACCTCTTAGGTTAGTCTAGGTACGCTTCTTATTCTTTTATCCTAGTCATTTTGCTTTGTTGTATTTATATAATAAAAGCAGGGCAAATGTAATCAACTAAAACATCCATATGAGTGCTAAGAGTGCTACTTGAGACCATCTATCACTATCTTATATTTATAACTATCTTAGATCCTATTTTCACACTTATCTAACCTTCATGTAAAGCATGTGCATCCTTATTTATCCCTATAGCAGTCCTAGAGCCTCATTTTTACATTATGCCCCTTCGTGCCTAGTGTTCTGCCACTTGGACACTACTGCCATAATAAGGATAGTACTGCCACATGGTGCTAGTGTCCCAATAATGGCACTATTATCCTTTCCCTCCTCTTTCCATAAATAGATATGTTTTCAAATCCCAAACCCCCTAAGGTTGGCCTAGATGTCTCTTAGTACCATAATAGTATATATACATGAATTTTTTCTCTATAAACACTAAATGTAAATCAAATGTAAAATACATATGAAAACTTAGAGCAAGTTGTGCACAATTCAAGTTATCAATCCCTATTCTACCCTACTTTTGCATACTACCATCTACAACATTTTTAAGCTTAAATTACTCAAATTTCCAATCTCAAGTACATTCAAATCACTCAAGTCAACTATCATACTAGATTCATTTGCACTTACACCAGCACTTAGGTTAGAACTACATTAGGTTCATCCCTCTTTGGAGTATTGGTATGTAGGCAACTCTCATCATAATGGGGTGTTGAGGATGTCTAGCCTACCCCACTAATAAACACACTGTTTAGCTCGTATCAATCAGATTCCCTAACAACATGGAGGATGAGGGTTTGCTTAAAAATTCAATCAAAATATTAAATATAGAGGGTTTCATAACTTATGCACATAGGAACAAACCTCATAGATATAGACATAGGCGTTCCCTAAAGCTCAGGATAGTCTTTCATAGAGGACACTATTGCTAAAATAAGGACATTAACACCACATGTCCAATTAGGGTGCTACTTTCCAATTAAGGCACTACTATCTACGAGGGGTTTTTACACTTAGATCCTATTTACAACACTCAGACTAGTATTTACCTTAGTTTTTAACCTCTATATCATATGTCTCAATTATTTTCTAGCTAATTTCTTACTTGCACTTTTCTTACTATTTTTAGAAAAGTCAAAGTTAGTCAATTATGTAATAAATTAGTTGATTTATTTTTTACATATTATTACCTTGATTTACTATACTTAGCTCTTTAACAAATATAGGGTTTATATACACTAAGTCTTAAAAGGTTAAAATAATTTTCATGGGGGGTGCACATTAAAAACTCTTTATAGGTAAAAATTAATAATTAGTTGATGTGCGAACCTGTGTTGACTATTGAGTGCAGGCACAGATGGGAAGTGTTTACATGCAAACTTATTTTTAGAGAACATAGCATTGTGTAAGAGCATAACCTCTTATGTGGTCCTTATGAATTTCTCTTACTAGGGGTATGACTTGGAGAGTTAACACTTTTGGC
Organism: Torreya grandis; assembly: GCA_037957365.1. Lineage (NCBI taxonomy): Eukaryota > Viridiplantae > Streptophyta > Pinopsida > Cupressales > Taxaceae > Torreya > Torreya grandis. The sequence continues at coordinate 707,645 of JARHVA010006779.1, read as the reverse complement.
AACCTCTATGGGTCACTTTCCTGCTAAGCAGGAATCCATTAGCCTTGAAGTAATTCATTGGGCATGGAGTCATCTAGAATCTTTGGATATTTCTCCTCATTGTGATTAGTAATAAAATACCACTCAACCTTAGAAGGAACTGAGATACCTTCCATAAGGAAAAATAAAGCAAACAACTATGTTGTATGATGTTTAGAGGAAAGGAAAAACTAAGCTAACAAAACTATGCACAAGCTCTTGGAGGAAAGGAAAAACTAAGCTAACAAAACTATGCACAAGCTCTTGGAGGAAAAGAAACTACTCTAAAGAATAGCATGTGTGCATGGCATTTAGGGAAATTAAATAATAATATAAACTACTATTTACAAGGGTATTCATGGTCATCAAAGATATTTCTTGAGATGAATCCCATTGATAGGGATAGGAAATGTTTATCTACTTGGCCTTGCAAGTTAGTATTCAATTACTTGTTTGCAATTAGCTATGGTATATAAACCTCTCCATATAGTGTCAAACTTGGTATGCTTCCCAACCTTTTATTTATTTGCATCCCATTTAAGTACCAAGTCTCCTTCATTGAAGCTTCTATCATCAGCCATTCTATCAAATGTTTTCTTGGTCTATGACTGTTGAAGCTCCATAGTGTGCATGGCATGTGCTCTGAGTTATTCTAGCTCCACTAGCTCAAATAATATTAATATCATGGGATCACTCTCAATCAATTCTAATTTATGGGTTAACTCCAACAAAGGAAACTCCAAGTGACATGGTCAACCTAGCTTCTTTTCCATAGACTAACATGAAAGGTGATTTCCCAAACACCCATTTTAGTGTTATTTGATCTGCCTAGAGGGATGTTGATTTAAAATTTTAGGGTTTTACACGTGTAATCACCTATATTTGGTTAAAAGGTTGATATGTCTAAATCGGTCAAATAAATTACAATAATTAACTACTAATTTTTAAATGAATTTGACCTTGACTGACTTTGTAATAATAACAATAAATAGGGTTAAATAGATACTTAGCTAAAAATAGACTATCATAGATGATTTAGGTACTAAAACTCTCTATATGAGTAGTTCTGAGTGTCATAAATAGGATTTTGATATTTATCTATTCACTAGATAATAACTCCATCTATGTGTAGTGTCCAAGATGTGGTGCTAATGTCCTTTTTATAGGATTGTTCATATTTTAAGGGATCACCTATGCATCTATCTATGTGTTGTGTTCTTATGAGACTGAAACCTATATTTACATATTGTACCTAAAAAGCTTGATTTTGTGTGCAAACCCTAGTTTTCTTTATAAGTTTGATATTAATAATATTTGAACGTGTAAGTAGGATGGACTAGAAATCCTTAACACCCCACTATGTAGAGAGTTGCCTACATACCAATACTCCAAAGATGGATCAAGTCTGATGTAGTTCTCCCACCTAATGCTTGATGTATGTGCAAGTGAATGTCAAAATGAGAGTGACCATGGATGCCTTGAATGTGCTTGAGCTTTGGAATTCCTTAAAACTAAACTTAAGGTTGATGTATATGGTAAATATGTAGAAATTAGGTCAAAATAGGAATAATATACCTTGATTTTGCATAACTTTGTCTTTGGTTTGAATAGATTTTGCATCTATTTTCCATCTAGTGAATAGAGGTGGATTAGAATTATATATATAAGGTTTTGTTGCTTGTGTGAGTAATAAAATGAGCTTAGGTTGACCTTAGGAGGGGCACATGTTTGAAAAAGTATATGTTGGGAAGAGTTAGGGATAAGGACAGTAGTGCCCAGTTAGAGACACTACCACCATGTGATTGTAATGTCCTAAATGTGGTACTAATGTCCTTTTGGTAGACTTATAGGAAAGTTGGATTAGGGTTAAAGGTGATAATTTAGAGAATGTCTTCACTCGATGTAAGTGAACAAGGTCTATTGAATGGCTAAAAATATAAGTCTAAGGCTCTAAAATATATATATGGTAATCCTAGAGATATGGTAACTCAAGAGACACTCTTAGCATCTAATTACCACTTTTAGGTGATTATATTTATCCCCATTTATGATAGTAATGCAACAAAGTGAAATGACTAGTATAAATGAAAAAGAAGCATACCTAGACTTACCTTAGAAGTGAAGCCCATGTAGCTAAGTTTGAATATGTGAATCTAGGTTTGCATATGTGAAAACATGATCCAAAGCAATGTCCTACAAGGAAACATGCAAAAAAATAAGTCCTTAATAATGAGATAATCAAAATCAAAAGACTATGCTGAAATGAAAAAAATGAGTAAAGGGAGAGGAAAAGAAAGAATACACCTCATTGGGTATGCAAACCAATATATAAACCTAGTGATAACCTGTGTGTGTGAAATTACATAGTGATCATATCATTGAATAACTTGAATTGATCTAATGATTTGATAAATCCTCATATGGGTGGCTCAAAAGCTCAATCTAGTTTTGACTAAATCATTGCCCACCCCTAATTGGTAGATCCTAATCTCTGTGAATAGCTTGGATAAGACTATAAATGTGTCAAACCCACTCATGTAGGTTGCTCAAGAACTCAAGTAGGCCATGATTCCATCGTTTATCCCTATATGAAGTAGATTCATTTGTAATTATATTTTATAAAGTTTTGAAAGTATCTAACTGAGTAATCTAATTGTGTATTCAGCTCTATGGCCACTTAGGTATATTATGCATCTCTAGGCCACTCGATAATGCTAACCACTACAAATGGAGTAAGGCATGAATCTGGTGATAACCTAGAATGTGATAGTAAGTTTATAGATTATAAAGAATGACATGAAGTTTGGAATTCCATCTGATCAACCTATTTGAAGCTAAGTATAAGAAAACCAATGTGTTGCGTACATGCCCCCAATCTAGTATCTGAGTATACTGAATCTGAATCAAGTATGTAATAGTTAAATCTCTATAGCTGATCTAAATGTATGGGTGATCATGTCATATATGATGACCCCAAATATGAATAATTGGTATGAATCTAAATGAAATGACTAAATCTAAGCTAAATCTAAATATAACTTATAAACCTATGACTATATCTATGCAAATCTGTATTATACCTAGTGTACTAGTATGAATGATCTAGATTATTCTAAAATTGGGGCTACTAGATAGTAGCACCTATAGTGGACAAGAGCACCCTGTGGTGCTAATGTCCCAATCTGGGTGCTAATGACTACCTAGTCTAATCTCTACGTGGTCTGAACTAACTATTAACCTTTGTTCTATTATATTTCTACCTAAGTCTAATCTTTGTAACTGAGTCTATGTGTTTAAATGTATATGTGAAGAGCAAAATAGGAGCCTGGTCTCAATGATAATCCCTATAAATTCCCCTCATTTTGAGGGTAGTTGTGAAATTTATGGAAGAACTACCCTCTAAAGAAGTATCTCTACAAAATTTGTTATTTAAAACAAGATATTCCAAAATAATTTATGAACATAACATCAGAATGTAAATGTATCTAAGTAGTAGTAGGAATTGTAAGATGTATGTTGTAATCTAGCATTAGACAAGGGTGTCAAGATATATGTAAACAATGGATAACAGTAGTAAAATATAAGTAACTACCTAGGGGAATGGGGCATGATGTCCATCAAGGCTCTCAAGTAGGATAGGTAGATGCATAAGGTCCCTTATTGCATCAAAAACTAGTGTGTGTGTGTGTGTGTGTGTGTGTGTGTGTGTGTGTGTGTGTGTGTGTGTGTGTGTGTGTGTTTGCATTTGTGTGTGTGTGTGCATGTGTGTGTGTGTGTAAAAATCAAATAATAGTGTCATGGTGTAGTAGCATACAAAGAAACAAACATACAAACACATGAGACATGTATAATGTAGGCCAAGGGGACACAATACAATGGGCATGGGCACATGTCACTAAATTTGAGAATGAATACATACAAGGACATGTTCAAATGTCCACATATGAAAATAGAAATTAATTTAGCATTGAGCCACAGAGAAAGACATGTTCAAATGTCTGCATATAAAATCATGAAATAACACACACAAGGGACATGGCACATGTCCAAAGAATACAAATAGAGAAGTGACATAGAATCCAAAGAATAATGGCATATTTAAATGCCCTCGAAGATGTAAGAAACATAGTGACATAATCAATTCTAATCTAGGAACTAGAAATGAAAGCATATATAACTATGTAATACAAATCTATGCCGATACTAGGGTGCATATATACTAAAACTAACTAGTGATAGTCGGTCAAGAAAATGAGCAATGAATAGTAATAATCAATATCAAGATAAATCAATGTATAAATAGAATGTATAGTGTGTAAATATAGAACTTGGTTTTAGAAACTGTGTAAAATATGCCCCCAAGTGGGCATATGTAGTAATGTATAAATTGGGATTAGTGTGAATTCCCCTTATGGGTAGATGATAACTAGTCTAGATCAATGTAGTGGATTGGAGTCCTATCTGGAATCTACAAGTACTCAATAAGAACAAATGAAACATGAATGTATGATAAAACCAACTACACTAGGATACCCATCAATATAAAATATCTGGAAAGTAGTAGAAAAGTAAACAAAGTAATGTATATAATCTAGAAAAAAATTGGATTTTTTTGAAATATTTGAATGTTTTTGTATTTTGACATATTATATTGTTTTTATGTTTTTTGAGTGTAATTCATGTATAAGCATATGAAAGTAAAATATGTACAAGGAGTGAGAGAGATAAAGTAAATATTGGAAATGTAAATGAAATAAAATACAAGGAAAGTGTAAAATTTATAAAGACCAAAAATCACATCCATTGGATGTGGATAATCAAATAGTGGATCTAGTGGAAAATTGTCCAATGTCAGATATTGAGCTCATCCAAACTCAAATAAGGCATCATCATCATGATCACTATACCAATGTGTATGTATCAATGGGGCCTTACCATTGGCTTAAGTCTGGATTATGTGCATCTGAATGGCATGTTGCTCAACTGTGTAAGATAGCTCTCACATAGTCCCAAGGTAAACAATATTAGACTGTGGAGTATCTATGTGAAACCTATGGTTCTCATCGATGTAATCATGTAATATGTTAACCATGTGTCCATCATGAGTGAATGCCAAGAATTTATCTAACTATTCAACTGTAGCATCCATCACCCATAACCATGTACTACCAAGTGTAACCTGTATATGTGTGTCTTTGCTTAAAATGTAGAATAATGTATTGGCCACCATGGGGCCACATGAAATTCGTAATATAATATGTGCAATGGAGTCTTGACAATATATATCACGTTATATCTCACTCTCCCAATAACTAATGTGGTGTAAAAATCCCAAATTGAAAGTATTAGGATAAGAATCTGCATCTATAGCCACATGTGGAAGATATCTATTTGTGATAAATATATGTATAGTCAATTAATCATGTCATGAATATCTATGTTGGCGATGACTATATCATGGTTCTCATATCTATGTAGTAACCTATATCATTATTAGTGATGGTTCCTATGGAGGTGGAGTCATTATAATATGTATAGTACCCTTAGCCTTAAATTTATTTAGCTTATGTTACAGTGTTGCACACGTGTCTATATCATGTCCTATGAGTCTATGGAAATGACAAAATTATTGCCCTTCCTATGGTGATAATCTATTAGCTAATATGTGTCAAACTATGGTTAATAACATCAATCCCCTATCAATTAATAGCTATAATATGGTGCAATTTATCCTATGAGCTCCCTAAGTAAACCTATATGATTGAATCAATATCCATGGATGTGACCATATATACTGAATGGATCAAGGGATCTACTGCTAGTTTTGGTTGAGTATGGGATATTGTAATAGTAAAATCCTAAACAAGTGATGCTACTGGTGTAGGGTAAGATATAAGTGCCTTTGAATTATCTTTGTAATCCCCTTGACCCACTGGTGTAAAGCTAAATCCACATAAATAATCATTAATGTCTATAGGTGGTTGATCATCCTCTATAGTGGCTTGTGAGAATTATAAATGTAAGCCTCTTCTTAAATTACAAGTAAAGGTAATTAAGCTTTGATAATTTCATCATCTATCCTAGATGAGGATGTATATACTTGGAGAGTTTGTTCCTCTATGCTTAGTGAAGGTAACTATGCTTGAAGAGGTTGGTCCTCTATCATCAGAGAATGTAGTTGTACTCAAAGAGGTTGGTCTTCAATCAGAAGGTATCTATGTTGTAGGTTGTTCTAAAGGTGGTGTATGAATAGTATTACTAGATTCCCCTACCTCGTAAGTATGCATCTACTCAATAGGAATTTGGTGAGGTGGGGATTTGATGAGAACATGAGGTGTCCCATTAGATGATATATTTGGTGTAGGAGGTTTAGTGAGCTTTCAATATCAAAATGGTTGATTATATGTTGGGCATGTGTATAGGTACCCATCATGTAAAAATTTAACACATGTGTGAAGAGTGGAAGGTATAGCCTCCATAGCATGTGTCCAACCTCTCATAGTAGTGAATTATAAGGTAAATGATTTGGAATGACTTGAAAGTGGGTTGATAATGTCTTTGGTTCCACTATAAAAGCTAATGTTATTAATCACAATGTCTATCTAGCAATGTCATCAAACCCTCTAATGTTCTTGTATGTTTTTTTAATAGATGTTATATCAACCCCCAAGGTTTGAAAGAATGTGAGGTTACATATATTAAGCCTTGGACCACTATCTATGAGAAATCATTTAATAATTTTATTATTGATTTGAGTTTGAATAAAAAGTGGTAAGTTTTGATCAATGACTAATTGTGAAGGTAAATCCTAATTGGAAAAAGATATCACATCCTCCACATCTTTGATAATATTCATGATAGATGAAAAATATGATGGTTCAGTATCACAAGGCACAAATATGTGTTTAAGTATTTAAAATAGAATATCTCTAAAGATTATTGATTTTTAAAGTAATTCCAAAATATATATTTTAGTTGGTGTATTCTTCAACTAATCGACAATGTCAAACTCTCTTTGTTGATCTCTAGGTGTTATTTTAGTCTATTGGGGATGATGAGGGATGGTAGGGTTATGTTGCTTCTATATAATCTAAGTAAGAACCCTGTTTTTCCTAGTGACAACTCAAACTGTGGGATCCACTATTTGCCTAGGGTGAGTGGTAGAATCGGGATGGGATCGAAGATAACCAAGTGGTCTAGGTGGAGGTAAAATAAAAGGAGTCCTCTGAGCCCTTTATCATCTAGTAGTGACTACAGGTAACTCAAAGTGATCCATATATCAATGATCTTTGAGAAAATGAGGCTCACATGATGGAGGACCAATATTTGAAATAAGCTTGGCCTGAACTGAATCCAAGATAGGAGTAATATACATGTATAGATTTCTACAAAATGAAATAAACATGTTAAGCAAAGTGTCATGATTTGTAACATGAAATAAAAGATTGCTTCTATCATGATAATCATGGTAGCAAGTTGTAATTGTATTGATTGTTTAGGCTTGTTTAGGGTTGGTATTTTTGAAACTAGGGTTTCTTTGCAATAATTTAAATTAGGTGTAAAATAAATTGAAACCCTAATGTAAAATGGATTTTAATTAGCTAGGTTGTCTAAATAAAATTAAAAAATTAGAAGTATGCAACCCTAAATTTATTGCACAAAAATAAGAATTAATGTAAGCTAGGGTTTTATGCAATGCTTAAAGTAAGTTGAGCTCACTAAATGATTTAACCTTTTAGGGTTTTACATGTGTAATCACCTATGTTTGGTTAAAGGGATGAGATGTCTAAATTAGTCAAATAAATTACATTAATTAACTAATAATTTGTAAATGAATTTGACCTTAATTAACATTCTAATAATAGAAATAAATAGGGTTAAATAGAGATTTAGCTAAAAACAAATCGTCATAGATGATCTTGATTCTAGAACTTGATATCTGAGTAGTTTTGAGTGTTGCAAGTAGGATTTTGATATTCGTCTATTCACTAGACAATAGCACCCAGCTTGGATAGTAGCACCATCCATGTGTAGTGTCCAATATGTGGTGTTAATGTCTTTTTTATAGGACTATTCTTATTTTTAATGAGCACCTACACTTGTGTTTGTGTGTTTTGTTCCTCTGAGACCAAAACCTGTAGCTGCATATTCTACCTAGAAAGCTTGATTCTATGTGCAAACCTTACTTCTCTTTGCAAGTGTGATATGAACAAGATTTGAGGGTGTTATTAGATTGTACTAGACATCCTCAATACCCTATTATGTAGAGAGTTGCCTACATATCAATACTTTGAAGAGGGATCAAGTTTGGTGTAGTTATCCCACAGTGTTTGATGTATATGCAAGTGGATGCTAGAATGAGAGTGGATTTGGATGCCTTGAATGTGCTTGAGGTTTGAAATGATTGAAATTTTGATTCAAGGTTGTTGCAGATGGTAGTATGAAAAAATTAGGGTGGAATAGGGATAATGTATCTTTATTTTTCATAACTTTGTCTTTAGTTTGAATAACTTTTGCATTTAATTTCCATCTAGTGAATAGAGGTGGATTAGACTTGTATATATAGGATTCTATTACTTGTGTAGATAAGAAAATGAGATTAGTATGACCTTAAGAGGGGCACATATTTAAGAAAATATCTATTGTAAAGAGTTAGGGCTAAGGATAGTAGTGCACAATTGGGGACACTATCACCATGTGGTTGTAGTATCCCAAATGTGGTGTTAATGTCCTTTTGGTAGACTTCTAAGAAAGTTAGATTAGGATCAGAGGTGATAGTTTAAGGACTGTGTCTCAACTAGCTGTAAGTGAACAAGGTGTGTTGAATGGTTGGAAATTAAATTTTAAGGCTCTAGTATAGGTATATGGAAAGCTTATGGATATTTTAACTAAAGTGATACTCTTAGCATCTAATTACCACTTTTAGGTGATTATAGTTGTCTTGAGCTAGGTATGTTAGGATCACTGATTATCATCCATGGTTCACTTAATGATGGGAATCAAGTTTTTGTTAGTCGAATTAGCTAAACCATTAACCTAGGGGTAGTAATTAGAGGAGGTGCTTAAAAGGATGCTAGGTCTAATTAATCATTTATTGATCTTGGCTCCGAAGAAGGCCAATACATTATCTAAGATAATAATGGATAGAACACCAAATCTCACAATAATGCTTTCATAAAAGTATAAGATGGAAACCTTATTAGCCTCCTTGAGTGTTATTCCCTCCATCTACCTCCTGAAGTAGTTGGTTTCCATGAGGATCCATTTGTGTCTAGTGCTTGATGGTGGATTTATCATATTGATGAAGTGCAAGCCCCACTTGTAAAGGGATAATTAGCTTATATTAGGTGTAGGGGTAGGTTTTTTAGATTCTAATAGCATACAAAGAATTCATACTTATTACAACATCACACCCATGTGTGTGCATCCTTGAATATATTTAGCTAATAATAGCTAGCTCACATGATTTTCACTACAATGGGTTTAGGCGAGTAATGGCCTCCTGACGGCCCATCATGGAGTTCTTATATGATCCTGATTTATGCATCACAAGATAAATCCATTGATGTCTTTTATAAAAAGTGTACCACTAACAAGCACATAAAGGATGGCTTATAATCTAAAATGTTTGTGATTGGCTTTATTCAATCCATGTGGATATGTGTTAGTCTGAAGGAAGATGCTCATGTGCTCAGTTTAGCTTACTTAGGCACCTTGGTCTTCTAATTAGATTTTATGCAGTGTAAGAACTATGTTTCCTTCATTATTCACATACTCTACTATATATGCACATATCTTGTTGCCTCACACCAGTTTGGTGACTTGGGTGTCTATGTCATATTCCATCACCTTTGTGACCCAATTGGCTCTCTTATCAATGATGTCTTTACTGAGTAAGAACTCTTTTATACTTGAGTGTGAGACCATGAGTTGGATCTTATTTTTGGAAAGCATGTCCTTGAAATTCTTTAGAACTCTTATTACTATGATGATATGCTTCTCTACAAAGCTGTAATGAAACTCATAATCCTTGAGTACCTAGCTAACGAAAGTGATAGGCTACTCCAGTCGATCATTGTTTTACTGCAAAAGAATGGCTAAGATACCTTTAGATCTATTTAATGTATAAAGGATAAATTCCTTATTTTAATTTGGGTTTATTAAAGGAGGAGCCTCTGCAATGGCATATTTGATGGCCTTAAAATTGCTTCAGCCTACCTAAGTCTAGTTGAACATAGTGCTCTTCTTGAGAATTTTTATGAGGGGCTTGACCAGAGTTGTGAAACTCAACACAAACCTTTTGACAAAGTTTATTTTCCCCAAAAATATTTGGAGACCTTTTTTGTGACCTAAAAGAGGAAGCAATAGAATGGCCTTAACTCATTCAGTATCAACTACAAATCCCTCTTTGGAGATGATGTCTCCAAAAAATTTGCCTTCATGTGTTGTGAATATGAACTTGCTTGGGTTTAAAGAGATCCCAAACTCCCAAAAAAATTTAAAGATGTGTTCTAGGTGACTCAAATGATCCATTACATGCTTTGAAAAAATAGTTATATCATCAAGGTAAACCAAGATGATGTTATTGAGGAGTCCCTTGAATTCCATATCCATAGCCTTATAAAAGGTAGCTCATGTGTTTGTCAAACCAAAAGGAATCCTTTAGTATATGAAGGTACCCCATTTAGTGTTGAATGTTATTTTAAATTGATAGCACTCCTACAAAAGTACCTAGTTATAACTCAAATAACCATCCAGCAACAAAAACCTTTCTACCCTTGTGAATGTTTGCAAAATTTATTCCATTGATGGGAAGGGGTAGTGTTATTTGAGGAAGGCTTTGTTCATATCCTTAAAGTATACACATAAGTGGATCTCTCCATTGTTCTTGTGTACTAGGACCATATTTACCACACATGAGGAATGTTCAATTAGAAATATTATGTTGGTCTCAATGAACTATGAGAGCTCCTTCTTCATTAAGGGATCGAGCTTAGAGTTAACTGGTCTTTGATTCTTCCTGACCTATCTGGTATTAGGGTCAAGATCAATCATATGTTGGGATAAGCCTAGATCAAATCTCTAAGGTCTTGGTAGCTCCATGCATATATATCATCATATCTTCTACTTAGCTCATTGAATTATTTAATTTTAGATGGGAAGCATACCTTATTGACTTTTAGGAGCTTATCATCAAAGATGTGCACTAGTTTAAATATTTATTCTTTCACCATCATGTTTCTCCTCTCTCCCTTTAGTTGGTCATCAAAATTGAAGATGTTATCCAGTGTGACTAACCCTTTAGGCAACTTGTTTCAATTTAGTTGAATGATTTACTTCTCATATTGAGTTTTGATCCATGGTTGATTATTAGAAAAAAACTTAGCTTCATCTTCTATGAAGTTGACAATTTTTTCATCACTTTCGAATACCTACCAATTATTTAAGTTATCTAAGATTGTTGATCTGACTACATTTTTTATGATTTACTTGGACTCGTTCTTTATACTACATGGGAGGTAATATTGTGCACCCATGATTATGAGCCTGTCAACATCTACATTCTTCACACATGGTATGGAATAGATATTGAAATCATTGAACCCCTTGATTATGTCCCATGCTCTATGATTTTAGGCTCTTAACAGACTATTTTTGGACATGTTCACACTCTAACCTGGTTTACCACTAGTTCATTATCTCTGAAAGCTTGAAACACCTTAATTCCTTTCTTATGTGTCAATTGGAGACCCTGGATCAGTGCCTCATATTTTAAAACATTATTTTTGGAGTTAAACTGTAATCTGAATGCATGGAAATATTTCTCTTTTTGAGGGGATACCATTACAACACCATTTCCTACACCGTTTTTGCTTTGGGAACCATCAAAGTATAACTACCATATGCCTTCAAGGTCCTCTTATGCCTTTACAATATTAGGCAACAAAGTGTCCTCCTCAAGAATGTAGTATGTTCCTAGCCCTATTTACTTTATTTTATCATATAGGTCAAACTCCTAAGGTTTGAATGCCTATTCATCTAGAATGTTGTGTGGGATTCCCTCAAGAGGTGTGGCAATCTCATGAATAATTAAATTCTCTTCGTGGTCGAACAAGGTGCAATACATATCAACTAGGCTAGGAGTGTATGGCTCTATGTCATTCTTCAAAATAGGTTTGGCCTTGATGGTCACCTTGGTCCCATATCTGGTTGTGAGTAGCATGTTTAACCAATCTAAAGATAGATATATGCCCACCTTCATAGTGAAATCCTAGGAGAGGCATATAAAAAAGTAAGGGGTTAAGTTAATGATTATGATGTCATATATAATAGAAAGGCTCAGACATGCATGTAGAGTGAGACTCAGGTCCTTGACAATTTTCATAGTTTTAACCATTATTTCATCCAATTGGATTACCCCTTTTGAGATGGGAGAATCTGTTATGCCTAACATGTCTAAAATTTTATTCAACATCATTGATTTGCTTATGGTTGAATCTAACATACAATTATGTACGAGATGCTCACCAATAATTAGAGAGGTGTAGAATGTGGGTATTTTTCCATTTTTGAGCACCTCTTCCTCTAGTTGACATAGACTTGTGGGCATAGTAGGCACATTCTATGGTGGTTTGTGAGATTGAAATCTCCTTAGGGCATCCTATAACAAATTCTTTTAGGAATGAATAGTAAGAACATACCACATGGAAACATTTAGGCTAGTTTTCTTCATCTACTTGACTTTGTTAAATGGGATTTTAGTCCCTTTAATTTACACCTTTTGAATTGTAGCCTCTTATCGTGCTTGTACATTAGTTTGAGGCTAACTCTTTTTCTATACAATCATTTCCACATGTAACTATAAACTTCTCATATGTGCTTCGCCTTGTGTATTTAAGCATGAAACTAGGGTTACAAAGGTTGAGGGTGTTGAAATCTCTCTCTCTCTCTCTCTCTCTCTCTCTCTCTCTCTCTCTCTCTCTCTCTCTCTCTCTCTCTCTCTCTCTCTCTCTCTCTCTCTCTCTCTCTCTCTCTCTCTCTCTCTCTCTCTCTCTCTCTCTCTTCTTGAATCTTTTATTAAAATCAATTGGGTTTCTTCTTATGCTCAGTACTTCATTTTGATTTACACAATTAAAGTTGGTGCTTCATTCATCATTTGATTCATGCATGTAGTTTGATCATATGACTAATCACACAAATAGCACCATTCATATCCTTGTACATATTATTCTGCATGGGCACGAGAGATATATAGGTTCTTATAGTATTAGGATTTGGTGTATAGGGTGGTATATTATATGTAAGCTAGTTTTGAGTCTATGCAATATGTTAGTAGGGAGGCCTATTTGATTGATATTATTGGTTGAAGAGTTGATAAGGCCTGGAATGTTGCCCTTGTTTCCTTTTTAATGCCACTAGATCATTGCCAAATATCTTCAATAAGTACTTGAATTTGTGTATCTCACTCAAAGGGATAACATCTGATGTAATTGGTTGGCTGATAGCAACAGGACTAGGGACTAGAGTTGTAATGGGGGGCATGGTAATTCAACTTGTACATAAGGCCTCGAGATATAAGGGCATAGGGGGTGTGGGCACAACTTTGCCTTCTTGAATCAAGTAGTTTTTTGTATGCATAGTGATCTCATATACATTTGGTATTATTGTGCCTCCCATAGATTAGATCATCATAGCCACATTATTGTTTAGGGCTTTCAAGAAAGATAAGAATGTAGTGTGAGGATTTGGCCTTACCAAGAGTGAAACTCAATCCCAAGTCCTTTGGAATCTAAATTTGAAGTTAACTATCTACTCATGTGGAACCCTTTTGATGGTCATGAGATACTCCATTAGTGATAGGTGGTCACTCTTTTCTTCAAATTTTCTACATAGTGTCATGCCTAACTCGTCCCAATCTTGAATAGTACTAGGTTGTAATTTGTGATACCATTAGAGTGTTTTCCCTTTCAAATAAGAGGAAAGGAGGCACACTATAATGTTTTCTTCAATCACATTATGGATGGAGTAAATATTTGAATGTATTATATGTGTTATATAGGGGTAGTATAATTTTCTCCAATAAAGTAGGGGAATTTTTTAAGAGTAGCTACAAGAATATCATCATACTTGGGAAGTATCAATGGGAGGAACAAAGGTTTGGTTTCTATGTGTATCCATGAAGAAATTAAGGATTAATAATCTTATAGGTTGGGTAAATATACCAAAAGGAAGGGTAGACCAAGCTCTTAGAGAATATTGGTTTGAATCACTAATTCCCTTAACTGGAGATAAAGTTACTCTAACTCTTCTTCTTCTATAGGATGCAAGCATCTCAATGAAATGAAAATGAGTACCTCTTTAAGATGATCTCATGGGTCTTGTCTTAGAGATGAAAGGATAATATTTATGAGCTAAGAATGCTTGAAGTCATCAGGTGCTCTATAGAGTGTCTTTAATACTTGAATCACTAAGAGTAGCACCAATCTCTCAACCAAATTTTGAACTTGGTCCCACTAGGCATGCCAAAAACTACTATCACTCAAAATGTGCATCTATGTGAAAGGCTCTCATGTGCATTATCATGTAGATATTTCATGTCTATTACCTTAGACTTGCATGTCAAAGAGTGATTTTATGTCCCATTGTAATAATGGGATCATCCCCCAAGGTGTGGGACTCTTGCACTCCTTGGGATGAACATTCAGAGAAGACCAGCTTCCTTCTATTATAAATGCATTTGGTTTAGGACCAGTGCATAGACCTATAAAGAGAAAAATGAAATCTACACATAGTACTAAACCTAAACCTGACAAAGGGTAAAAAGGGAAGGAAAAGGTAAGAGTTTTTTTTAATGTAAAATTTGATGCACTAAGAATAGAGAAAGAACCTCACCCACTTAATGACATATTAAAATTAATAGATTGGTTACCAGATCTTTAAATCAAGCACATAGCATAAGTGTTTCACATGGAAGTAAAGGAACATAGTGTAGTATTAGGAGGGATGATAAATGATCCACAACTAATGCATATGTATACCCATGTATACACAACATGAGACTTGTAAATGCTTTCAATTTTGCATAGAGGTGTGAAGGGAGGATGATAATGAGAGGGATGAACATACATAGACAAGGATCAACAACCATGAATGCACACATAACACAACAGGAATAAAATTAAATTTTTTCTTATTAATCTCAAGGTTTAAGTCAATATTACAATACAAACTCAAATAAGCAGAGTTTTATATACTAGGAAAGGGATCTTGGAGGGAAAATTTTGGTAGTGTTACGATGCCTAGAAATGTTGACCATTTTATAATAAAAATCAAGGTTTATATGACACTTGGTACCCTATGTAATCAGTTCATTGTTGGAGGTGGTAGGTAGGAACATGAACATCTCAATGAAATGAAAATGAGTACCTCTTGAAGATGATCTCATGGGTCTTGTCTTAGAGATGAAAGGATAATATTTATGAACTAAGAATGCTTGGAGTCATCAGGTGCTCTATAGAGTGTCTTTAATACTTGAATCACTAAGAGTAGCACCAATCTCTCAACCAAATTTTGAACTTGGTCCCACTAGGCATGCCAAAAACTATTATCACTCAAAATGTGCATCTATGTGAAAGGCTCTCATGTGCATTATCATGTAGATATTTCATGTCTATTACCTTAGACTTGCATGTCAAAGAGTGATTTGATGTCCCATTTTAATAATGGGATCATCCCCCAAGGTGTGGGACTCTTGCACTCCTTGGGATGAACGTTCAGAGAAGACCAGCTTCCTTCTATTATAAATGCATTTGGTTTAGGACCAGTGCATAGACCTATAAAGAGAAAAATGAAATATACAAATAGTACTAAACCTAAACCTGACAAAGGGTAAAAAGGGAAGGAAAAGGTAAGAGTTTTTTTAATGTAAAAGTTGATGCACTAAGAATAGAGAAAGAACCTCACCCACTTAATGACATATTAAAATTAATAGATTGGTTACCAGATCTTTAAATCAAGCACATAGCATAAGTGTTTCACATGGAAGTAAAGGAACATAGTGTAGTATTAGGAGGGATGATAAATGATCCACAACTAATGCATATGTATACCCATGTATACACAACATGAGACTTGTAAATGCTTTCAATTTTGCATAGAGGTGTGAAGGGAGGATGATAATGAGAGGGATGAACATACATAGACAAGGATCAACAACCATGAATGCACACATAACACAACATGAATAAAATAAAAAAATTTCTTATTAATCTCAAGTTTTAAGGCAATATTACAATACAAACTCAAATAAGCATAGTTTTATATACTAGGAAAGGGATCTTGGAGGGAAAATTTTGGTAGTGTTACGATGCCTAGAAATCTTGACCATTTTATAATAAAAAACAAGGTTTATATGACACTTGGTACCCTATGTAATCAGCTCATTGTTGGAGGTGGTAGGTAGGAACATGAATTTGAAATAGCATCCAAACCTCAAGGTTGATTAAGAGCATCAAAATATTTTAAATAACTACTATGAACCATGCTTATTTAAACTAGGTCTAAAAATTTGATCATGGAAGTAGTGGGGAGGTCACTCATGGATCCATGTGTGCATCCATAAATGAAGGGAAGCCAAGGGAGCCATTTTATCATGTTTTGACACTCTAATAGTCACCTTTGTAGTTAATTCTATTCTGATTTACCCCCCCTGATGTCCAATCAACCTAAGTTACCATCCTTATTTATGGTGTTCACCTATCAATCCACATGGACTAGCCCATTGATGGGGGATTGTGCAAGTACATCTCTAGGTTTTATCATGTTATCTTACATGTATTAGGGATTATAATGCATGCCTATATTTTGGGGACTAGGTGTGCATTGATCTATGTGTACTGAGTTCTACGTAGATGGAAATGTGCACTAAAGGTTATGCATTGAATTAGATGTATAGTGAAGCTTTGAGTTTGTAAAGGGAACTATGAGAAATATTCTACAAAAATATTCAAGGCCCAAATAACTTATGTGCCTAGTCTCTTCTGATGGTTTTTATAATTTGCACCTTCATCTGGAACCTGTATTGGTCTCTGAAGGGTATGGTGTGTAGTCTAGGTTACAATATGCATCTTACAATGGCATAGATGTGAAACTCTATGACTTGTCATGATACTTCATCATTTACATGCAAGGAAATATTTTAATAATATCATGCAATAATATTAAAGATCATGAGCATGCTCTTCATGATTTGATACTACTCCTTGCTCACTTCTCTCTTTTACTACTTGGATTCAGGGAGACCCACATGCTCTAACTTACATGCCATATTAGTGAGATGAAGGATATTGACATGGGGTACACATTTAAAACTCATTATATTCACAAATCAATACTTATTTAATTTTCAAACATATTTTTAATGTTGAGTGTGGGTATAGACGAGAAGCATATGCATATAGACTTATTTTTAGAGAACTCAAAACTGCACAAGCACACAACCTCTTGTGAGGTCCTATGATTTTAGTGATTTTTATATGGTTGAATTAGAGAGCAATAAGTATTTCATAATTATAGATGTGATATTTTAGATCTAAATTAATTTTTAATATTTTATTTATTCTTAGCATTGCATTGTTAAATAAAAAATAACATTAAATAGTTTTATATATAAATACAACTATATATTTCTACTTGAACACTTGAAAATGAATTCCATTGACCTATAATAAAAGGAATTTATACTTGTCCCATTACTTTTAGAATAAAATATAATTGTAATTGGAATGAATAATGCTCTTTTTATTGAATGTAAAGTCGAATTTCCAAGTGATTGTTAAATGATGCTTTAATAGGGCTTGATGGGCATATATAGATGAATCTTTGGAATATTTCCATTAGTTGAGCTTATTAAAATCATAAGAGGGTGAATAAAAAATGTCTCAAATTTGAAAAGTTGTTGTTGGAGTGTGGTGGACTAGGTTGCACTATGACCCTATCTACCTAGTGTGGTGTTGTCCTAGAATGACATAGACTATTGTAATATGGCTAGCAAGGGTCTACAATCAAAATAGGGATGCATAAATGATGTTTCCAATATTTTAAAGGAAATAATAAAAATAGTGAATCATGTTGTAATTAAAAAAATTGTATATTACCATAAATCTAAATTTTGTTGTTCGTGAAGACTTGAATTATCAATACAAGCCCATTGTGATGCCCCTATTTTAAGATGAGAGACATAACCTATAAGTCACTAATCTCAAAAATAATTTTACAATATGTGATATATGTAATCATTTAGTATCACTTTGAACATTTTAATTATATTGCATCATAATATTAAATATAACATTTAATTTGCATATGAAACATGTTAGATAGATATAGCATTGAAGCATATAAGTAGCATGTGCATGATGTGTATCATGGAATAAGAGTAGAAAAGGAAATAATTCATGATATAGATCCTAGCACCATAGTAACAAGTAATGTCACACAATGTCATGAAATTTGTATAGAATGTCACACATAAGGCCCAAAGGCCACATTAAAGGGACATGTGAATGTTTCATAAACACACAAGGCCAAGGGCCACACATAAATGGCATGATGATGAAATACAATAAAGAACATGTATATGTTTCACATATAGGGCCAAGGTCCATATGAAATAAGTAATAAAGTCCTAATTTATCATATAGTAAAGTAAGAATATTGAAATAGAAGCATAGAATAGATGAGCCTCGTTTGCATCAACCATATGTATCAATGCCATTATTATAAAGTAACATATACATGTAACACAATGAAAAGTATAAGTGATTAAAAAAACATTTATATCATATATAATTCAAAATGGTAGAGAGGTTTTGGTTAGATACAACATGTTGAGGTTTTCACAGAGAATGAAGAGATGCCTCCAGCTTAATGAGGCTACTAGGTAAAGGGGGAGCCCGATATTAAAAAAAACATGTAGTAGTATGTTTTATATCGCACTCCCATACCTCATGAAAAAATCATTATGTATTGAAAATTGAAATATGCTATCTAATTAACATGAAATAAATAACATATGTAAAGAGGTTAGCTAGCAACATTTGAAAATGCTTGTAGGTTTTGATTTTGAATTTTTGAAAAACAAATTGAATATTTTACAAATACATGATTTTTTATGTATTTTTCGATATTTTAAAATCTATAATTTTTAAAAATCAAGGATTTGAAAATAGAATAAATGAGAGGGATTCGAACAATCCACAACAAATTTTTAAAGCATAGTGTGGAAAGAAAGGAAAATATCCCTAATGTATGTGGATTTCAATCATAATTATGTAGATAAGGATGTTCATACCCCCAACAAGTAATAATCTATGTCTACTCATGTAGAATGTAGGATTAGATAGATGTGATTATGTAAATGCAATGGAAGCCAAAATATGATATATATGCCATGGTAAACAAGTGGATTTCCATAAATAATGATCATTTAAATCAATGTAAGATATGTGTTTTAGATTATTCAAATTGGTTTGAAATTGCTAGAGGGAAAATGCCCAAGGTGAAAATAAATCCAAGGGCTAGAAGAAAGATTTAAAGTTGGTGTTATTAATTATATTTTCACCCCTTGAGGAGATGTCTCAGATCTCCTCATCCAAGTGGCACAATGGAAACATCTCACAAGGTATCGGTAACCAATAGGTGAGATGAATCTCCAAATTTAAGGGATAGCTCCCTAAATGTGTCTTGAAATGCTTTCACCTATACTAATTGATTGTTTATAGGGGAAAAGAGTTAGATTTTGCATGAAATAAAACCTATTATAGAGGGTGATGCACCAAGATGTTTACCACAAGACTATCATACTCTATCACAAAGAGACAAGGCATAAAACACTAGTCTAAGACTCCTAGAATGCATAAACATTAGTATTTCAAGATGAAGGTGACATGCATGAAGACTATGTAAGGTAATTGAAAGCATAGATAAGTTTAAAATAATAAGGCTTCCTTTTACACTTAATAATAGTTCCATATAATTAACAACACTTCATATGACCTACTAGGTTGGAATCACTTGCATCAAACATGGAAAAATTGAGAGAAAGCAAGGATACATGAATATATTTTAACCATTCACTATAAATATCTTCACACACTTTGAAAATATTATATATTAAATAAAAATATATTGAATTTATTGTCTAAGGCAAAGTACAATGTCAAAACCAATAGGGCTTCACCATACATGGTGTGGTATTAGATTACAAAGGCTAAAATGGTAGCTACTTATAGCATTTGAGAGAGAAGTGGGAAAAGAGGAGTTCAAAGGTCACTTGAACACTTGTCATGTTGTGATAAGGAGTTACATGTGTATTATAATGGATTAGGAGATATACCATGTAAGGCTTGATAGGAAAAATGGCTCTCCAAATTATGTAACTCATGAAATGTGGCATGAAACTCCTTATTCTGCACAAGAAAATTGTCTTCATCATTCCCCCTTTTTAGAACATTATAAAACTAACTAGGGATAGATATAATTATTTAATTAAGAGGGAGGGGTTATGTATATGCTTATATGTGCATTAGCTACATTCCTTAACATCTAGAATCCTTTAAAAGTGAGTCATCACTGCATGTAGTCAAAGAACTCCTCGTTTAGCCACCCATTACACATGGCCTCAAAAAAGGATTTAATTTTCCATGAAAAACCATGAAAGGGAGTGGATGACACTTTTAAATACCCTCCATGGCCTTATATTTCTTAGGTACACCTTAAATAGGCTCCCACCTAAATTTTTCACACTTCTCACCATCTTGCTCACTTTGCCATTTGGACTGGCTAAGATGAAGCTACTAGTAGACACACTTAGGATTTTTCTTGATGTAAAATATGGACATAAGGGGTCATCCCAAGTCCCAATACTTCTCCTAAAGTTAGTTACATCTCTTAAAAGTTCCTAGAATATGCACAATGCATAATATAGTCAAAAAATAAATTTTGTGCCCTATTCGTATAGATAGAGAAACACAAAATTTGATGGAGAGGAGACCTATAGAGTGTTATACAAAATCCAACCACTTTCCATGACATTATAGTCCATTATAGTATATTTCCATCTTCATTTCCTTCATCGGGTCTAGAACTAGGTTTTGTAAGACTTTTAGACAGTTTTAACCTTTAGTGATGTTTCATAAAGATATGATGTTGGATAGAGAAAATAATGCCACAAAAATTTTGTTCATGACCTTATCCAAATCATCGTATCCCCTTGATTCTCCATGTAAATTTTCAAAGGATATGTGAGCATCTCAATTTGTTTACTTGAGCAGTTCCTTCCATTTACATAAGCCACAATATGGTCCAAAGCCAAAAGTGGCTCTCCTTATGGTTTCTCTACATACCAAAAGTTTGGAAACATATTATATTCCCCATATACTTTGTCTAAATTTATTATAATTCTCTCCTATAATTGGAATTGAAAGTGACTTCTCCTTTGGGCTTTAGGCCAAAACCCTACCTAATAGGCCTGACTATAACCCTTATAGTTTGGGCCACCCTATTTAGTTTATCCCTTATGTACAAGGTTTTACACGTTTTTCCACACATAAAAAATTTACTTACACCTTATTTAATGTCTCATTATACCCTTAGTTCATCCCTTTCTCTCCGTTCTTCAAGACTGTAGGATTTGTTCATAAAGGAGTGCCCTATATCTGAGACAAAATAGAGGGCACTTCCCCTATTTGTATAGAAAAAATAAATTTTGTATGGGATTTTCCAATCCATATATATTATTTTTCCAGAATTTTTCCCAATTATCAAGTCATTATACCTTTCAACTCTCTCTAAATCCAAGACAGACTATGAGGAACGCAGACTGTGTGTAAGGTTTTAGGATGTAGACTATATGATGCATCATTAGAATCCTTTCTTTATTTTTTTTCCCACCATGATAGTATCAAAAGGTTTTATTCCTTGTATTTAAGCATATTTTCATTATTTATAACATCATCCTTCCCTTAAACTTTGTCTTATTCACACCTTGCTTTGATTAGCCTAGACTAAGGTCATATGACTATGACTGTGTTCCTCTTCCATATAGATGATCTTTAAATGTTTAAGCTTGAGGACAATGTCTAAAAACCTCGTTAGAGTCTATTAGGTTCATTATCATCTATTGGGACCTATTTACCTCACATTCAAGCTGTATACATTTTAAAAACACTACTTTTCTATAACAGTCAAATGTAGTTGACGTTTTTTTAGGTAAAAGGACTTGTAAGCAACCATCACCTTTGAAAAATGTGACAAGTATTATTTTTAAATCGTATAAGGTCTTTGGTAGTCATCTTCCATCAACCAAAATTTTACCTCCATGTTTAAGCCCTTACTAAGGACTATGTACTCTATAGTCAGTTGTAGGTTAGTACTTTCAAAGGTAGGGACACCTATAGGTGTGGATTGAACTTGAGATGCCACATATCAGCTTATCTTGATGTTATTTATACTAAATTTTATTCCCTTAACCCAATAATGTCTTTCAAACATGATAATATTCCTTATTTTCATTTTAGAATGTTAGGGTTACTTTGAACTCAAATCATGTAGATGATAATGGAGAAACTCAGTGTTCAAATGGGAAACTTTGAGGCACCAAACTATTATCTTCTATTCATCATTTACCCTCCATATTTTGTATAACTCTTCTCTTATTTTGAGGAGATAATTAATTCATATTTATATGCTTAAAATATATTAATAACCTAGCTATAATATATCCACAAAATGGTGAAGAGCTCTATTTTTGCCTTTTAGGGAAAAGGTCCCTGAATCCCATAGTCATCATCCTTGGAAGTGATTTTTAACCTTATCTAGTAATATATAATTTAAAATAGGTGCACCATGATATTTTGAACATACTATTACCTCAAGAAGGGTTCTAACTTGTTCAATATCCTCATTGCAATTTCATCATATCTTTGTGTTATGACCTATGGGTAGACATTTTCAGATACAGGTAGTAAATGTAGAGTTGTAGGTAGTATGAAAGATTTACATGATTGTGATCAACTATATGCCCTCACCAAGTTTTAAAATGCACACTTATCACTCTAAATTATTTAAAAACCAATCAAAGCTCCCATCTTGTCATGATGTCATTATGAGATACATGTGGGTACACCTTGAGTTGTATGCAAGTAGTGAGTAGAATTAGAGCAATGTGCATAGTGAATGGCCTCATTAATAGACTTAAGCTCATTACCAATTCCTCAAATGTATATTTTCACCATGGGGATCTTGAAACAAGTTTCAAAACCTCTATTCCAACATGATATCCTTCTATATATGCTAACATAGTTACAGACCAAGTAATTTATAGGGTGCATGAACTTGTAGCCAATCTTGTATCTTTTATAAACATTAAAATGGACTATATTCAGATATTTATGACTTGATATAAGTTTAAAAACCTTAAATAAACCTCCATGAGAACACTAGACAAGTTTCATACATGTGATTCAACCTGGATGCAAGTAAAAGTGGGTAAAGAGCTAACTGTGAGTATGACAAAACTAAAAGTTTGATCAAATCATGATGTTATAAGACCACACATGATATGGAGGTGATAATTATGGAATTTATACATCTTAAATATTATATCTCATTCACATAAGACCCTTTCAGAGAACCAAGCATTCTACAAATAAGGAAACTTGAATGAGACATCATATGGTGTCACCTTCTTGTAACATGAGATGATTTGCCTATCAAAACACCTTAAAACATTAAAATAAGCATGTAAAACATTATATGAGGGATTAAAAATCCTATTGAATCAATCTCATCAATTTTATTATATGAAACTATCCATACAAGAGCAAAACCTATAGGGTATGGTAAATAGTGAGTAGAAAACCATGGTCAACTTGTTAGAGATGATTCATAAAGAAAAATTGACCAATCCTTGAAATATTTTTATTTAAATGGATATATATAATTTTAATATCACCCCTAAAATGTGTTTGGTTTGAAACTTCTCCAACTGGCCGTACCAAGCACAAACTTGCTGACTAGTTATGTGTGTCTAGAAAGGTGAAGAAGGATCAGAATAGTTTTAGCTCAAATTTGGAACTTACAGAGTATTTAAAGAATTTCAATGATTTTTATGAAGCTAAATAGTCATATCATAACCTTATCCCATGTTTCACACTCCCTTATGAGTCATACAAGTGCCAAACTCTTCCTTTTCAGTTGATTTCTTGATTTTTAGTTAGATAACATGCAAGTTTCAGATGGGACTGACATTACTCATATATAATATGACATATTATATTTTTTAAGGAAAACTAAGACACTCATACACCTTGAAAACCATGCCACTTACATATACGACCCCAAAATGGCTACTAAGTGACTCAAAATGGCATATAGACTAATTAGACCATGACCAAGGATAAAATGGAATTAGATTACATCAAATAGACTATAACACACCTTATGTAAAAATATTAGACCCATATATAATTTTTTACTAAATGGGGTTAACTCATTTTGACTTGTGGTTAAAATGGGCAACATCTTTGGTGATTTCCAAAGGGTGGCATGCTTGTTATGCCATGAGCAGTTGCCTAATCCTATCCATTGGGTTATGGAGTCACATGTACATGATTTTTGACACATAAATTTCCTTTGAAAACACACAAAACATAATAAAAATAACAAATAATGACACACAAGATAAGAAACTAAGAAAAAACACACTTGTACTTCATGAGCATTTATGGAACACACACACCAAACTAAACAAATTGACTCAAACACAAACTAACCTAAAAAAAACTTCCTCTAGGATCAAAAGGGAAATTTTAAACTTCTCTTGTTTCATGATGTGAAGGAATTAGTGAAACATGTAGCCTTTTGACCTTTAGCATTGATGCCTCCATCTTCTTCATGGTGTTTACCAACTTCATTGGCGTGATGTTCAATGAGAACCAAGCAGCTCCAAATAAGTTGGCTATGGAAATAAAATCTTCTTGCATCCAAATAGCCTCAATTTCTTATATGGTTCCTCAATTACAACCTCCAATGGTGGTTCAATAAGGAATACCATCTTGATTTCCATAGTGCTCTCAATAAGATTAGGTTTCTTCTAAGATGTAAGTTCTTCTATCTCATCAGGGAGATTTGCATATTCTACCCAATCTCGATCATTGTCCTTCATGGAAGACTCTTTATCCACCTTGTCATATAATTAATCTTCAACTTGGCAAAGATATTCAAGCTCTTTAAAGAGCTTCATTTGTAGCTATCAATCACCTTTGTCCTCCTTGTCATTTAGAACCACCACCTCTTCAACCTTCTCTCCTTGATGTATATGGTTATCAAGCTAGAGTTATTCATGCTCTAATGTCGCTGAAGGTGATTCAAAATTATATGAAAGTATTGATTCATCTCCAAGAACTATGTCTTCTACTTTGGTCTCATGAAACTCTTTTAAGACTACCACTTCTTGAGTAGTGACTTGACCTTCATCCTTAATAGTACACTCCACTTCATGCTTGAGATGATCATCCACAACTTCATGATTAGACATGGAGTCTTATTCAAATACCTCTATCTTCAAGTCTTGGCCATATTCCTTATGGATGGCTGCAAAAGAGTCTTTAATATGTTTCTCCTCATTCAAAAAGGTATGATTGCTCCTTTGTTCACCAAGGGGAGTCCCTATGGTGATTTCATCCTCATAGTCACTCATGACATCTTCTTGATAAGCCATGAATTGAGTTTTCTCTTCTTCACTTGATTATCTCAATATGGGCTCTTCCTCAAGAAGGGGTGAGGTGGAAAGTTGATGGATGGTCTCATGTGAAGGAAATGGAATATGAGGTGTAGTGGAAGGTGAAGGATTTGGAGATGGAGCGTGGGATGGAGGAGATAAATTGGGAGTGGATTTAGGAAAGATAAAAGCACTAGTAAGCTCATAGGGAAGTGACTTATTGGATTGATTAGAAGGACTAGCATCTACATAAGTAGGAGTTGCATCTTGCCAATAATTTTCTTGAAATTCTTCAACAGTAGCATGTTCATTTTTGAGCTCTTTATCCTCCCACGTACTTGTCCTTTCTATTAAGAATTTATCCTTCTAGCTCTTCAAATATCTCCAAAGTCTACATATGAATTTGGGCAGCACCTCTCAACCATTCCATGAGATGACCAGGGACCACATCATACTCATCATCCCATGTTCTCATATTCTCTTCATTAAGTAGTAATTGTGGTATGGATGCCAACAAGGACTTGATATAAAATGGAAATTTGAAGGAGGAGGGTAATGATTGGAATTAAGAACAACTTCAACTTATTGTATTTGAATCTATAAGAATATAACCCTTGCATCTTGATATCTTTATCTATAATCCATAAAAACATCTTGTTCCTCATGATAAGACTCATAAGAGTAATCTTGAGTTTGATAGGCATCATGGTATGGCTAGTAGAACTCATATTAGGATTGGTAGGAAGGCATTTATTGATAGGTATCTTGGAATCCTTCCTCGTAGGGCTATCTAAAAACATAGTGCCTATATGGGGGGAAATGACTATAGGTATTCCATGGCTCATAGGATTGATAGCCATTTTGAAAGGACTGTTGAGAGGTAAAAGTTGATTCATATCATGGCTGATAAGGAGGTTCATGATAGGAATATTGGCCATAGATATTTATATCAACATCATATGTTAGATGAGAGACAAAAATTGATCAAAATATTCAATGAGATATACCTAGGCTACTTAAAATCATAATTTATCATTTAGAGTCACCATTTATGTTAGCGTGCTTGCTTCCAAAAGTTGATTAGAGGAAAAACACACCAACAATATTCCCACTCTCTTGGAACTTATTCCCCACCATGCATGCCAAAAACTATTGTCACTTGTATTTTCATCCCTTTATGAGATTTCTTATCTTTCCTCATCTAAATGTCATAATGGAAACATCTCACAAGGTATGAGTAACCAATAGGTGAGATGAATCTCTAGATTTAAGGGATAGATCCCTAAATGTGTCTTGAAATGCTTTCACCTATACTAACTAATTGTTTATAATGGAAAAGGGTTAGAGTTTACATGAAATGAAACCTATTTTAGAGGGTGATTCACCAATATGTTTACCACAATACTATCATACTCTATCACAAAGAGACAAGGCATACAACATTAGTCTAATAATCCTAAAATGCACTAACGTTAGTGTTTCAATATGAAGGTGACATGCATGAAGACTATCCATGGTAATTAAAACCATATATCAATTTTAGATATTAAGGCTTCCTTGTACACTTAATAATATTTTCATACACTTAACAACACTTCAAATGACCTACTAGGTTGTAATCACTTGCATAAAACATGGAATGATTGAGAGAAAGCAAGGATATATGAATATCTTTTAACCATTCACTATACATCTCTTTACACACTTTTACAAGATGATATATTAACTCAAAATATATTTAATTTATTATATAAGGTAAAGTATAGTGTCAAAACTAGCAGGGATTTACCATACATGGTGTGGTATTAGATTACAAAGGCTAAAATGGTAGCTACTTATAGCATTTGAGAAAGAAGTGGGAAAATAGAAGTCCAAAGGTCACTTGAACACTTATCATGTTATGAGAAAGAGTAACATGTGTATTATAATGGATTAGGAGATAGACCATGTAAGGCCTAATAGGATAAATGGCTCTCCAATTTATGCAACTCATGAAATGTGGTGTGAAACTCCTTATTCTACATAAGAAAATTGTCATCATAATTCCCCCTTTTTAGAACATTCCAAAACTAACTAGGTATAGATATAATGATTTAAATGATAGGTATGGGTTATGGAAATTCTTATCTATGCATTGGCTACATTCCTAATTATCCATATTCCTTTGAAAGTAAGCCATCACTGCATGTAGTCAAACAAACTTCTCTTTTAGTCACCCCTTACAATTGGCCTCAAAAAAGGCTTCAATTTTCCATGAAAATTCATGAAATGGAGTGTATGATACTTGGAAAGACCCTCCATGGCCTTATAATGCTTAGGTACACCTTAAATAGGCTCCCATATGAAGTTTTAACACTTCTCACCATATTACTCACTTTGCCATTTTGATTAGCTAAGATGAAGCTAATATTAGACACACTTAAGAGTTTAACTGATGTAAAATATGGACATGAGGGGTTATCCCAAGTCCCAATACTTCTCTTAAAGTTAGTTGCATCTCTTGAAAGTTCCTAGAACCTACACAATGCATAAAACAATTTAAAAATCAATTTTATAATATGTCTGTATAGTTAGAGCAACACAAAAGTTGATGGGGAGGAGCCCTGGAGAGTCTTATACAACCTCCAACCACTTTCCATGCCATTATAGTCCATTAGAGTATTTTTCCATCTTCATTTCGTTCATTTGGTCTAAAACCATGGTTTGCAAGGGTTTTAGATAGTTTTGACCTTTAGTGATGTTTCATAAAGGTTTAATGTTAGACAGAGAAACTAATAACACAAAATGTTTGTTCATGATATTTTCCAACTCATCATATCCCCTTGATTCTCTATTCAAATTTTCAAAGTATATGTGAGCATCCCAAGTTACTTACTCGAGCATTTCCTTCCATTTACATAGGCCATGATGTGGTCCAAAACCAAAAGTGGCTTTCTATTTGGATTCTCTACATACCAAGAGTTTGGAAACATCTATTATGCCCCCATATACATTTCCAAATGTATTATAATTCTCTCTTATAGTTTTAAGTTAAAGTGAATTCTTATTTGGGCTTTCATCCAAAACCCTACCTAATGGACCTCACTATAACCCTTGTGGTCTAGGCCACCCTATTGAGGTTATCTCTTTTGTACAAGGTTTCACATGTTTTTCCACACCTACCACATTTAATTACACCTTTTTCAAGGTATCATTATCCACTTAGCTCATCCCTTCCTCTCCATTCTTTAAGATTATAGGATTTGCCAACAAGGGAGTGCCCTCTATTTGAGACAAAATATAGGGCGCTTCCCCTATTTCTCCAGACAAACTAAATGTTTGAGGAGCTTCTCCAATCCATATATATTATTTTTACCAAATTTTTCCCCTTGATCAATTCATTGGACCTTTTAACTCTATCTAAATCCAAGATAGACTATGAGGAACGCAGACAGTATGCAAGGTTTTAGGATGTAAACTGTATGAGGCATCATTAGAATCCTTTCTTTGTTTTGTTCCCACCATGAGAGTATCATAATGTGTTAATCCATTTATTTAAGTCACTTTTCATCTTGTAGATCATCATCCTTCCCTCAAACTATGTCTTATTCACACCTTACTTTGATTAGCCTAGACTGAGGTCATATGATTGTGACTGTGTTCCTCTTCCCTATAGGTGATTTTTATATTTTTAAGCTTCAGTATAATGTCTAAAAACATATTTAGAGTATATTAGGTTCATTATCATCTATTGGGACCTATTTACCTCACATTAAATCTATATACATTTTGAAAACACTACTTTTTTGTTCACTTATCTGTAATAGTCAACCATAGTTGACTTTTTTTGAGGTAAAAGGACTTGTAGGCAGCCATCACCTTTGAAAAATCTAAAAATTATTATTTTTAAATCCTCTAAGGTATTTTATAGTCACCTTCCATCAACCAACATTTGTATCTCCACATTTAATCCCTTATTATGGACTGTGTACTCCTACAGTCAACTGTAGGTGAGTCCTTTCAAAGGCAGGGACACTTATAGGTGTGGATTGAACTTGAGACACCACATATCAACTTATCTTGATGGTTTTTTTACTCAATTGTATACCCTTAACTCAATAAGGTCATTCAAACATGATATTATTCCTTATTTACATTTTAGGATGTCAGGGTCACTTTGAATTCAAATCTTGTAGATGATAATGGAGAAACTCAGTGTTCAAATGGGCAACTTTGAGGCCCCAAACTATTATCTTCCACTGACAATTTTCCCTCCATATTTTGTATAACTCTTATCCTATGTGGAGGATATAAGTCATGAACATTTATATTATTCAAATATATTGATAACCTAGTTATAAGATATCCAGAAAATGGTGAAGTGTTTTGTTTTTGCCTTTTAGGGAAAAGGTCCTTGAATCCCATAGTCATCATCCTTAGAAGTGACCTTTAACCTTGTCTAGAAATCTATCATTTCAAATAGGTCTTACATGATATTTTAAACATACTATTACCTAAATAAGGGTTCCAACTTGTCTAATCTCCTCAATGAAATTTATTCATATCTCTGTGTTATGACCTCTAGGTAGACATTTTTAGATACAGGCAGTAAATGTAGAGTTGTAGGCAGTATACAAGATTTACATGCTTGTGATCAAATATAAGTCATCACCAAGTTTTAAAATTAACTCTTATCACTCTAAAATATTGAAAAACCTATCAAATATCCCATCCCATTGTGACTTCATTCTGAGATACATGTGGGTGCACCTTGAGTTATATGCAGGTAGTGAGTAGAATTAGAGCAATGTGCATAGTGAATGGTCTCATGAATAGACTTAATCTCCATAAAAATTCCTCAAATGTATGTTTTTCACCATGGGGATATTGAAACAAGTTTCAAAACCTTTATTCCAATGTGATATCCTTCTATAGATGCTAACACAGTTACAAACCAAGCAATTTGTATGGTGCATGAACTTACAACCAATTTTGTATCTTCTCTAAACAATAAAATGGACTTTATTCAAATATTGATGACTTGAGACAAGTTGAAATACCTTCAATACACCTCCATGAGCACACTAGAAAAATTTCATAAATGTGATTCAACATGGTTGCAAGTGAAAGTGGGTAAAGAGCTGGTTGTGAGTGTGACAAAACTAAAAGTTTGATCAAAGCATGATGTTATGAGACCATGAATTAAATGGAGGTGATCATTATGTCATTGAGACATGGTAAAAATCATATCTCATTCGTATTAGATCCTTGTAGAGAATGAAGCATTATACAAGCAAGGAAACTTGACTGAGACATCACATGATGTCACCTTTTTGTAATATGAGATGATTTGCCTATCAAAACACCTTGAAACATGAAACCAAGCATGTAAAACATTATTTTATGGATTAAAAATCCTATGGAATCAATCTTAGCAATTGGATTGTGTGAAACTATCCATACAAGAGCAAAACCTATAGGGTGTGAGAAATAGTGAGTAGAAAAACATAGTCAACTTGTTAGAGATGATTTATAAATCACAGTTGACCAATCCATGAAATATTGTTATGTAAATGTATCTCTCTAAGTGTATTATCACCCCCTACAGTTTTTTGGTTTGAAGCTTCTCCAACTAGCCATACCAAGCACAAACTTATTGATTGGTTATGTGTGTCTAAAAAGTCAAAGAAGGAACAAAATATTTTTAGCTAAAATTTGTCACTTATATTGTATGTAAAGTATGGAAATGAGTTTAAATAAGCTTAATAATTATCTCAAAACCTTCTCCCATGTTTCACACTCCCTATGAGTCGTATAAGTGCCAAACTCCTCCTTTTTTAGTTGATTTCTTGATTTTCAGTTAGATAAGCTGCAAGTTTCAAATGGGACCAACATTCATGACATGGAATATGACCTCTTGGACATTTAAAGGAAAAATAATACAATTATACACCTTTAAAACTATGTCACTTTCATATATGACCCCAAAATGGCTACTAAGTGACTCAAAATGACATATAGATTAATTAGACCATGACCAAGGCTAAAATGGAAGTAGATTACATTAAATAGAATATAACACACCTTATGGAAAAATATTAGACCCCTATATAAATTTTTACTATGGGGGGGTTGACCCATTTTGACTTGTGGTCAAAATGGTCAATAGTTGGGATAGAAGAATTAGTAATGGAGTTAGAGCAAAAAGGTTATGCACACAGGAAAATTCAAGTAGCTAACCAATGACTTGATTAGATGAAATATCTCATGGATTTATTTCTTAAAGGGTATATCCACCTACTTTATTTTATGATAATCCCCAAATTTTAATAGGATGTTGTTGGGCAGAGCTATTTAATCAATTATATTGTATCATAGGTGTTGTATGATACATATTTTGTATTAAATATCCTTATTGGAGTATGAGCTTACTTGTTCTCTTGAGTTGTGATTATGTTCTCTTTTTAAATGATGATCATTGTACTATCTTACTAAAATTTTATAAAATCATAATTAGTATTCAGCGTAGCTCCCATTAATTTTTTCCATGATGTTCCAAAGATTGCATTGTATTGTTGTAAAGTATGACCAATGTAAAATAATATTAAATATGATTTAGGACCAAGAGTGATTTCTAATGTGAGAGATCTTATCCAATTATTTGGTTTTGTAGCTTCATTAAGATGTTATGTATCATACCCAAGTTATTTGAGAAGATTTAGGCTGCATATATTAGCTTCTTATAAGTGTGTAACCACAACATTAGTGCATTATTTTCCATCCATAAGCGGTTTAATCATAAGAGGCTCATTATAAGAATAATATTTATTTGTTGCCTCACTTGTAACCATATTTGTAAGAGTGACCTTAGATATTGAATTTTGCTTTGAAATTCCTTAATTAAGAAATAATTTTTTGAAAATGCTTTGGTCTTGTTTTGAAAATTGTACCTTTGAATGTTGCTCTATACAAGTCTTTAATTGTTATTTTTGTACCTTTTCCTAAGGAGATGTGATTTTTGTATTAAGTGTTGGATTCAACCAATTATGATATGGTCTTGCAATTATTTTAATTATTTTGTAGATCCACTTGATCAAAAATGGGTGATTTTCCTTTATTTTGTATAGAATAAATATATCTATATTCACCCACTCCAACATATGTAAATAAAGTGTGTTATGAGTAGTCATATTCATTAATGAGATTTAAGTTTAACTTGCATAGTTGATCATCTACAAGTTCTTATGTATCCTAATCATCAGTGTTATCTTAATATTGAATTATTATTTTTGAATTGATTAATAATGATAGTTTTGGAAGAGGCTCTTCTACTTATGTAATAATTTACACTTGTTTTTTTTCTTTTATAGGTTATTTTATTTGTACAAAAATTTGCATTTTTTACGTAGCTTCCCTGATAGGTTCCTCCATTTGCTCAAGAATTTAAGTAACTAGTGTGATGTCATTTACATTACTTGATTCACCCACTTCATAAGTATTCATTTATGCCATTAGAATTAGTTTTTCATGTGGTATTATGGTGACCTTATAAGAGTGTGATGGTGTCATTTTATAATATCAAAAAGGTGTATCACTAGTTGGGATTGTATACTCATGTGCATCATGTAAAATTTGATGCATCTATAAGATGTAGAATGTATAACTTCCATCACATGAATCATAGGTTGACCCAAGAGTATATTATATTGTAATTGATCGTGTATGATTTCAAAAATAATATATATCATTTTAGGGCCCAATAGTAAATCCAATGTGATACTTCCCAATATTTTTTTAGAGTGTTATCAAAACCATGTATAGGTTGCTTAGATTTTGGAAGATTAACCTTATTGAAGCCTAGTTTAAGTATGAAGTCATAGCTACAAATATTTTATATTAGAACCATTATCAACCAATGCATGCTTGATTAGCTTTCTATGTATTTGAATTTGAATGAATAATGGAAGAGTTTTCTTAATGAAATGATTGGAAGATATATATTATTTATCAAAAGTAATAGTATTTTTAATATCCAATGAATTGAGGATAAAATTAAATGAAGTTGGTTTTGTATCCTTAAGAAGAGTGTTATATCTTAACATTGGATATAATATATATTTTAAGTTGGTGCTTTCTTTAATATCTCTAGAATAGAGATATCGGCTAGAGTATTATGTAATTGGTCAAAAATCTCATATCCCTTAGGTTGGAAAACTTTCCTTGAAGGAGGTGGAGGAGGATGAACATTGTGATTAGTAAGATTACATTTAGAAGGTAAATGTGGCCATCCTCTTCTAGAATAAAAAACATGAACTTGGAATCTAATACGAGCCTTGGATGAATAATGGGAGTAAATTGCTGAATATAATTAGGTTAAAAGTAAGTTGGAAGAAGCATAAAAGGTTTTTCACATGCCCTTTAGCGACTAGTTATGATAGGAAGAAATATGAACTTTGGACAAATAATGGGAATAGATTTATGAATAAAAGTAGGTTGAGAGAGAGGAGGAAACATAAATCATTCTGGACATGCACTTTATCATCTACTTTTGATAGGAATAAATTTAGATTGGATATTGTAATAGTAGGTATTAAGAGTAATAATGATCTTAGAATATGGCTTGACTTGACTTTGTCCACAAGTAATAGACTCTTTTTTATACCCAAAACCTCTTCTCCAATATGGCATGAAATGTTCATGCATTCTTGCCCGTAAATGGTGACAAAACTTTATTTTGATGATGCTAATATTTTTGGAGGAGTATTATAGGATATAAAATTACAACAATAAAAATTGAAAACTCCTTGAGGGTCTATATTATAGATTTTATCCTATTGATTTCATTTATATTTTATGCATGTTAGAAATAATGAATAACATGTTGAAATGGAATACAATATGCAACAATGAATTTCATAATCGTATGCAAAATATGAGAGAAACTTTCACTCATTGACCCCATTATGAATATAATACAAGCAAAAAATGGGGTATAATAGGTGATCCAGGCAAGGGTTTGAATGATTATGTGATCTCTTAATTATAGTTTCTCATTTGTAGATTAGTATCAGCCCTTTATTTCATATCACTAATTATAAAGGCTAAACCATGCCTTTATCCCATTATCCCATCTTTGAGGGTACAATGAGAATAAATTTTGTGGGTGATATGTTCCTCTCAGGTGCACCAAAAATTAAAAAACTAAAATAGGCTTCTTGTGGTATAAAAAAGGACCTTAGTCATTTCCAATATATTATGAGGTACATGGAAACTAAACTCTAATTTTAGTGTTGTATAATGGCTTGAGTATTAGGATAGTACCCTTCACACCATAGTGTCGATAAAACAAATCACCACTTAGCCTGTAATAATAGTCACTAAGTAGTTCAAAAAACTATCAAAATATGATTTTTAAAAATAAGTAGCAAACAAATAGAAAAGAAAGAGAAAAGAAAATTTTAAAGATTTTTGTGTGTAGAGATCAAAAAATTTAAGCGTGGGGTCAAAATAAAAGGATTACATGTCAGATGTTATCCAAAATCACTAATAATTCTTTAGTGTTGGATTAAATCCAAGGTTAAAGAAGATTTACTTGTGGTGTTAGATTTATATCAAAAGTTAAATTTTATTTTCTTTCAAAGTTAGGAATTTACAAAAAAATTATATGAAATCCTAGGACAAAAATCAAGCAAAAAGTAAGTAGTGTTCAAATAAAATTATGGGTTCACCAAAATGTTTATGTTTACTTTTATTTACTAATAAAATGCAATAAATACTAAACTATTGAAGATAAATTTTAATTATCGAATATATATAACCTAAATTTGAAATAAATAATTTATAGAATATGAAATGAGATATAAATAACAAGTTGACAAACATATATGTAAACCTCACTCAAACTAAACTTGTGCTAATTGTGCAGGCTTATTATTGATGAAAATTTACTATAATGATTCCTGAACTATGTCGTAGTTGAAAGCAAAATTTTAAACTGATAAGGCCAATTTATGAGGATAGGATCACACTATGGCCTTGTCTATTGACTATGGCCACATCCTAGTTGATTGTGCAATTTATTTTTTTGTGTTAGTGCCTGTAATTGTCTAAGAGGGTTTACATATTGACTATGTTCTTATTTATCGAATAAAAGACCTACAAAATCCAAACCCTAGTAATACACAAAAAACCAAATAGAGATCAAATGCAAAGGGGGGAATCAAGTAAGGGGAATAGTTGAGCCATCCTAAAATATCCTTGAGCAATCTAAGTACTACCTACATATCCCAAAATGATCTGAAGCCAATGTAATTATCCCTCCTAGAGTGAGTATGTGAATCTTGATATGTTTTATATGAATGCATATAGATAGATTGATTTGATTGTTTGATAATGAGTGCCCTTAGCCTATAATACAATGAAATTCAGACTTAGCCTATGACTATTAGAATAAATTAGAATTGGAACAATAAAGAATAGTTCTCTTTTGCTCAATATGTAGTATAATTACCAAGTGACTATTAGATGATGATTTGAGATCCCTTGATGTGCTTATTTAGAATAATATTTGGAATATTTATGTTAACCAACCCTTGTATAAAATGTATCAAATTAAAAAATTTAACATTGGAGCATAGGGGACAAGGTTGCACTGGTGGACAAGGCCGCACTCGGTCTAAACCTAGAAGGATAGAGACTATTAGAATATGGTTGATTGGAATATGGATTAAAAAAATATGTAATAAAAATAGAGATACATGTATAATGTTTCCAATATTTTTAGGGTAGTAAGTAAAATAGTAAAGAACTTCATAGAGTTTTCAACTTAATGGAATGGAAAATAGACCAAGTAGGGTAAGGATGTCAAGATTAATCAAGAACTTAAGGATGGTGAATAGAGTGTCTACAACATGATACAAGTACAACATATGAAAATTCACTCAAAAAATTTCTCCTCACCATGGACATCTCTAGCTACCTCCATATCTACATCTCTATAAATTAATGAGGGAGATCATGAAGATGAGGCCCCACTATCATCATGTTGTTACTGTGAGTGGGACCAACTCCTTTTATCATTATCCTCATATACAACCACTCATTCCTATAAATTTGCATGCTCACATTATAGTTATACATACTTGAATAATAGAATTTGACCCAAGGTTATAGAAGGAATAAAAAGGGGCATCTAGTGTCTCGTCATCTCCACCCTAAGTTGGTTTTGCTCAATGATCACTGCATCTCACTCAGCTCTCAAATAATTTCACTTTGACGTGCTATATGTTTGATCCTCATATACAACCACTCGTGCCTATAAATTTTCATGCTCACACTATAGTTGTATATACTCAACTAATATAATTTGATCAAAGGCTATAGATGGAACAAGAGGGGGCATCTGGTGTATCATCAACTCCAACTTAAGCTAGTTTTGCTTAATAATCATTGCATCTCTCTCAACTCTCAAATAATTTCACTTTGATGTGGCTACAACATATGCAGTAGTAGTTATCATTACTCAATCAAACAAGGGGCATGCTCACCCATGACATCCATAACATGATCCAATAACCCACTAAGAACTAGCTCACCTAGCATATGTTGTGTCAAAACTTGAAGGGATGCCTCTATGATATTAGTCTAATACTTATCATCCCCTACAAAAAAACATTACATGATATCAATATTAAAGTTGTCAAATTAATTCATAACTATGAAAATAATTTAAAAATACATATACATACTCAACAAAGGATCAAAAGGCCCAACAACTACTACTAAATAAAAATCCCCTCCACCCTTTATCATGGGAGAACCCTCTACTATAATAAGAAGTAAAATGGGACACCTATGGACCACCCACCATTGTGTATCTGATGGAGTACACCCAACATCATCCACATCAGGAACCTAGATCACAAGGTCCACCTTAGTTAATAGAATTAGTGCCAAGTCAGTTTCACTAGGTCGGCCTCTATCTCCCTCATGTCTTGGATTTATCACAAATTAAATACATATAACAAGTGTTAAGGACATATCCTATCTAATACCAAAGTAGCACATAAAAAACTCAAACTAAAATCCCTCATATACATCTAGTCATTCATCATGATACCAACATCTCACACAAATCCACCTCAGCTACAACCCATCCTTAAGCCACATTTTTAAACCTCTATAGGGTATCCACACAATCAATTTAGTTGTCATTAGATCAAGAATCAGGTGACACTCCATTGTACTTCTCTAAAAAACATGAGCATTACTAACCCATCTCTCTACATAAATTTATGGATGTACCCACATACCATGTGGCATACCTATAGGTGAAATCATAGTAATATGCTCATAAGCCCAAAAATGTACTAATTTAATTGAACCCAACCCTCCACCAAATCACTCTCAAGTGAAATGACATAAATATCTATACAAGTGGGCTAACATAGTCTATCCTTAGGATTAAATTGTACCATGATCCTCTATATCTTGGAAAAATTGATGCATCATGTAAGAAATGGATATGTCACTACCATCCATAGTTACAAATTATGCCATAGTAACAAATGATGCCAATATTTCACATAAAAATTTCCACACATGAAAAACATTCAATAATACAACCTTAACAACAAAATAGTCATATCACTAGCACCATATCATGCACCCCTAGCATGATTAATCATATACTAGTGTGTTTGTGTTATCTGAGTTAGTCCACTACCACTATGCAAGGTCACCCATGCACCAACAACAAAATCCCTCAAGATCCTCCAAGAATCCTCAATGGCCACAGTCATCTCTACCATGGGGATGTCAATGTAGGGATTTTCCAACTATGTGGTTTTACCTATATGGTATAATTAGCTTAATTAAGTTAATAAGAGGTCATTAGGGGAAATGTACTTTAAGTCATTTTTTAATTGAGATTTGAGTTAATTACCTTTTTGGGTGACCTAATGCTTAACTATATAATGTACATTCATATGTACTTTTTAGATAATGAATGAATGAATGTTAATATAATTTTTTATTGTGAAGACAAGATTTTTTCTCTTGTGAGTTGTTCTTCAGATTTTACTACTCTATATAGATTCAACCTCATGCATTTGACCCTATCCAATTGATCCTTGATTGTGGACCACTCTGACATGGTATCATAACGATGTTAGTTGATGAATCTAACAATTATATTGTGAGATCTTGCATTTTTACTTGTTTCATATTTTCATTGATTTCAATTTTCTAGGATTTGGTGGGGTTTCTCATAAATTTGTACAAATATGCATACCCATAGTCCCTAGGTGAAAAACAAATAGTTCCCTTAGATTTATAAGGTGTAAAAACCCTAGGAGCAACTGTAAACATGACATAGTTTCATGACCATCTATTTTTGTCCATTTTTGGAGGGTTTCAAGGCCATTTTTTAAATTAAATAAAAAACCATACTTTTTGGTGACATGTATTTTTTTATAGGGGATGATAGGTGACATTACATGGTGGAAAAATAACCCTCAAAAAAATTTTGCACCTTAACAGACATTTGCCCTTATATTTTCACTAGTCAGACTCTACCCCTACATTTTCACCTTTAGACTTTGACCCCTACTCATGCACTTATCAGGCTCCAAACCCTACCCATGCACCCTTCAAGTTTCAAAACCTACTTATGAAACATTCAAATTTTGACACCTACCCCCTATATTTACACCTATCAAACTCTATCCCTAAATTTGCACCCATCGAACTCTGACCCATACTCATGCACCTATCATGTTTTGACCCCTACTTGTGCACCCTTTAGGTTCTGACACCTACTCATGCAACATTCAAATTCTAAAAGCTGCTCAAGTACACTATGGGTTTTGACTCTTGCACCCAAAATAGGTCTTGACCCTTGGTCACATGGGAGTTAAGCCCCTAGTCACTTCCAACCCAAAATTGGTTAAATTTTGCTCCAAAAGGGCATAAGTTTTTTTGTGGGAAGTTAATTCCAAAAAAATTCAAACAAAATTTTTCACACCCAATTTTTTTCAAATTTTGTAAAGTGGAGATTACCTTAGCAATCCAAAACTTAAAATGCGTATAACTTTCATCTTATTAATCCTTTTGAGGTGTCATTTTATTTGAAAGTGTGAGTTTTTTCAAGATCTATGCATTGGTAATATTATTTTACCTTGTAAATTTGAATCTCTATATATTTATGGGGGTTACCTATTCTTAGTCCTTCAATACATGTAGTTCAACACATACTTCCTTCCTGAACCATGGATCTAAGTTATGTTCCAATTCTTACACCATTCTACTATCATGAGTGGGAAGTCAAAGTGAAAATATTTTTGAAGAGCAAAGGCTTACACCAAGTCATGATAGGTATAGAAAAAAATTGACATCTAAGGTAGAGAAGGTGAAGTGGTACAATAGAACTGATGAAGCCTATAGTCTTTTATGCCTATTTATGTCTTCTAACGCACTCTTTCATATGGAATCTACCACTATTCCTAATGAAGTCTGGACCATATTGGAAAAAATATTTGGGAATTAGGATATAATGAGAGGTCATGAGTTGGAGAATGAGCTCATCAGTTTGATCCCAATTTGATTTTGATAAGTATAAGACTTCTTCACAAATTTTAAATCACTTAGGTTGTAGTTGAAACTATGTGAAATTGACAAAAAGGATGATCAATTGATTTTTTCCATCCTTGCCCAGTTGGGATCTGCCTATTATGTCTTCATTTCTACCTTTCATTCCACCAAGTCTTCCCTTGGAATTACATAGACCATATCATCCTTAGATGAATTTATTACAAAATTGACTCAAGAGTAAGATAAGCTCATTCAAATGGGTATATTGAAGTCATCTAAATTTCATGCCTTAATTATGAGTCATGATAAATAAAAGGCTTCTAGCAGTAAGGAGAATAAACATAACAAGAATGACCTAGAGAAAAGGAGTCAAAAATCTGATGCTAAGTCCAAATCATCAAAAAAATCATCCTCTTTAGATGAGAAACCTAAGAAATAATGACTCACATATGTCTACTTCAATAAACATGGGCATGATAAATCCAAATGCATGAATAATCAGATTGACCAATTGACTAAGATGCTCAAGAAACACAACATCAGTGTCCCCAAGTCTTTTAATCAGAGTTCATCAACATAGGAGTCTTATAAGTCTAAAGACAATAAGAAGTTATTAGGATCCTTGTTGTAGTTTTGTCCCAGCTTTCCACATGAGTTATTGATTTTGGTGCATCACACCATATGGCTTCATTATAGGACATGTTCTCATTCTTGGAGCCTTGTTTTATGTCTTTCATATTCTTGGGTGACTATACTTCCATAGAAGTTAGCAGGAGTGGATCTGTTGAAGTGAATGATGAGACATTTCATGATGTTTTGTTTTCCCTCTTTATTAACTAATCTCCTATCTATTTATCATATCACTCACATTAGTTCAGGTTAGAAATTTGAGTTCACACCCAATTTCATGGTTATTGGGGAAGCAAATAATGACTTCATTATTGTATTTAGAAAAATAAATCATTAGTCATGATTATATACTTTCTCACATTTTACTCCTGATAAAGCCTCTACTGCATTGCTCATTCATTCATTTGGGGTGAGTAAATTATGGCATGTGCGATTCAGCCATCTCAACTATTGCTATCTAGAATAACTTAGTATCAAGACATGGTTTTAGGGTTGACACAAGTCAAGTTTTCTAATAAAGTTTGTCTAGGTTACATATTTGGTAAGCATCCTAAGGAGAAGAATGACAAGGAAAAACCATGAAGAGTTGAATAGATATTGGAGATTGTCAATAGTGACATTATTGGTCCATTTCTAAAACCTTCATTCAATAAAACAAAGTACATGCTTACTTTCATTGATGACATTTTTAGGTATATTTTTGTGTATTTTATTAACCATAAATCAAAGATGTTTGATCATTTTTAGGACTTCAAGGTGCTTGTAAACAAATAGTCAGGTAAAGCCATCAAGATTTTGTGCACCAAAAATGGTGGTAAGTATGTCAATAATCATTTTGAGTAATTTTAAACATCAAAGGGGATTGAAATATAATTTATAGTTTCATATAGTCCTCAAGATAATGGTTTTATATACTAAAATAACATGTCCTTTAAGTAAATTTCCAACTGTATACTACACTCCAAGTCTCTTGTACCTCAGTATTGGACTCAGGCCATCAATTCTATTTGTTATATCTAGAACCATGTTCCTCATTAAGAATTTAAGGGAGTCACTCCTTTTCAAGCTTGGAGTGTATGGAAACCCATAGTAAATCACTTTTGAGTGTTTTCATCTCTTACTATGGCCTACATTATGAAGAATAAATGTAAGGCAATGAAACCTCAAAGTCAACCTTGCATCTTCATTGGATATCCTAAGGATGTTATAGGATATAGGCTTATACATCCCACTACTCATGAGTTGTTTATTCACAAGAGTGTTCATTTTAAAAAGGTTCCTTTGGAATCCACACTTGACACATCTCCCTCTTCTTTGGATGCACTAAGATTTTATGATAGTTATGATGATTTAGATACACCTGAGCAACTTCTTGATGATCTAAATTTTTCTTCTATTTCTGATGATGAGAGTAGTGATGAGGATTCCCCTCCTCCTTATCCTAGAATATCTTTAGAGGATGAAGAGTCTCCTCTTAACTCTTTGAGCATTAGTCCTCTATAGGATAAATAAACATTGCCAAGTGTTGGCCAATGGGTTGAAGATCCATCAATCATCAGGTGAACCCATTCACAGTTTCAAAATTCCCCACATGCTTTTATTGCATCTAATTTTAATCCATAATCATTCCATGAGGCATCAGGTACTCTTATTTAGTATACTACTATGGAAGAGGTGTATGGTTTCTTACTAAGGAACAACACTTAGGATTTAGCCCCTCTTCCTAAGTGAAGAAAACATGTTTGATGTAGGTGGATATACCAAACAATATTTACAATAGATGGGTCCATAGCTAAATTCAAATCATGTTTAGTAGAAAAGATTTTGTCTTAGGTACCTGACATTGACTATACCAAGATGTTTACCCTAGTTGCTAAAATGAACTCAATTTGACTCACTCTTGTTATTACTGTAACACATTGCTAAGATGATCATCAGATGGATGTGAAGAGTGTCTTTCTTCATGGTAACCTAAAAGAGGAAATATATATGGACCAATCATAAAGATTTATGGAAGAATCCTCTTTAGTTTTCAAACTTTATAAATATATCTATGGCCTCAAACAAGCTCCTTGAGATTGGTATGCCAATATGGACTCCTTCCTTATTTTGATTGGATTCGCCATATACCATTATGATCTGAATGTCTACATTTTACAATAGGATGCTTATAGGATGATTCACTATTATTTTAGGTTCTCTATGTGGATGAAAGACTGATCACATTGAATTCTTGATCTACTATCATAATAGTGAAAACTACTTTATCTGACAAGTTCTCAATGGTGTTACGTGTGGATCCTGATTATCTTCCAGGATCAGAGGTTAAATTTTTTATGTTATTTTAGTCAAGTTTGGATCCCATTTTTTAAATCCCTCATAGCATGGGGGGTTTCAAAGGGGGGTCAAGGGGTCTAGGGGTCGTGTGCCGTGGTGAGGGCCTGGGGGTAGTGCCCCCAAAGCAA
Organism: Torreya grandis; assembly: GCA_037957365.1. Lineage (NCBI taxonomy): Eukaryota > Viridiplantae > Streptophyta > Pinopsida > Cupressales > Taxaceae > Torreya > Torreya grandis. The sequence goes on along the minus strand of JARHVA010006779.1, from coordinate 664,184 downwards.
AAAAATTTATTAAAATTGCCTTGTTAAATTGTAATTTTGTAGTCAATCTGGGTTATTGATTAAAGGTTTCTAGATCTGACGGTAGAGGTTATGTTTAGGTGTTTATCACCCTAAAATGTATTTATATGTTGTTTAGATGTATGATTGTGAGAGATAATGAAATATTGTACACAGAGACAAGGCAAAAAAGGTAGAGAGGTGTAATAAGGTTTATTACAGGATTTTATTTCTCTTTTGTATTGCTGGAAATAATATATTAGACAAGTTTGGTGGATGTAGCCCATCTTGGGTGAACCATGTTAAATCTAGCATCTCCTATTATGTGCATATTTATGTTTATTTTAAAAATGTTTGATTAATTTGTTTCATAGTGTCTCTTATATGTGATTTAGGGATAGATTTAGGTTTTAATTTATCCTAACAAATGGCTGACTTAGGCTTATTTCATTACTTCCTCAAGATTGAAATTTATCAATCTTATTTTAGGATCACTATTACACAATCCAAGTATGTTCTTGATTTGTTTGTACATTTTAACAAGGATAACTATAAGCCAACTCTGACACCTTTTCTATCTAGTGTGAAGCTTGAGGCTGATTGTCCATCAACTTTGGTTGACGCTACCTCATATTGAAAACTTCTTGGTAGTCTCATATACCTTACTCACACTAGACCTAAAATCTCATATGCAGTGGGAATAATCTCTATATTTATGCAAGAAAAACATGAGTTGGATTGGAAAAAAACTAAGTGGATTCTCCACAAAATTAAAAGTACGCATAGTTTTGGGATTCACTATGGAGAAAAAATTGACATTGACTTTATTAGTTTTATAGATTCAAATTGGGCTAGTGATATGCAGAATCATAAGTCTACTTTAGGATACAGTTTCTCCCTCAATTTAGGTCTGATTAGTTGGTCAATCAAAAAGCAAAATTTTATTACTTTATCTTCTATTAATTCAAATTATAGAGGAGTTTTTAATGTTTCCACTGAGGCTATTTAGCTTCAAGGGATTCTCATTAAGTTTGGCATCTAGTTTCAATGATCAATAGTCATCTTCTACAAAAACCAAAGCATAATCCAAATCTATAAGAATCTAGTCTTCCATCAATAGATCAAGCATATTGAGATTCACAGGCATTTCTTTCAAGATCTCATCTATGAACAAGTCATTGATTTATCCTACATTTGGATAATAGAGCAAATTATTAATATATTCACCAAACCCTTCACTAAGAGCAAGTAAATTAATTTAAGAGCTATTATTGGGGTTTGGTTAGCTCTATCCTCCTCCTCTGGGGGATCATCTCTATGTACTTGAGTACCTCTTCAAGCCTCTATGTTGGGACCTAATTCTTCTACCCACTTAAACTATGCTTAAGGGAGGTGTTAGTGTAGGCTTTTTCCCACTATGTGGTTTTACCTACATAATATAATTATCTTGCTTAGGTTGATAATAGGCCATTAGGGTAAATGTAATTTAAGTCATTTTTTAATTGTGATTTGAGTTAAGTACTTTTTTGGGTAACCTAATTTCTCACTATATAATGTACCTTCCCATGTACTTTTTTGCTAATAAATGAATGAATGTTAATGAAAAAAATTATTTTGAATATAAGATTCTTCCTCTTGTGAGGTGTGTTAGAATAGTGTTGTCCTTGATGTCAATCTAATGTCATTA
>JARHVA010006779.1:642500-657500 GCA_037957365.1 Torreya grandis | reverse complement strand
ATCAACCAATGATATTGATTGAACATGACGTGATGAACCCATATACTAACAGACTAAACAAAGGATATGGAGATGTTTATGAAGGATAATAAGCATGTTTGAAATAAACAATGAGGTTCTGGTAGGTGTGTAATGATAAAATGAAAGGATCAAACTCATAAGATAGAATATAGGAGTGAAAGAATGGTAAATTAGGGCCATATTTGTGTCCTCAAGTCATGCATGGTAAATGTGTGTTAATCTTGTCATTTTAATGTACTTAATACCATGTTTTATTATCTACAACATTATTAAATTCTTTCATTATTTCTTTCCTTCATTCATTCGGATCACTCACCCAAAAATGCATGTGTTCTATAGACATTGGAAAGCATTACATCTATGATCCTTAACAAAGTAGACATAGATAGATATATATTTTAATAATTTCCATAAGACCAAAATATTCTATGGGACCCCAAGAGTGAAAATCATAAACAAAAGTGTAGACTAGTTGCCAAAAAAGAGAAGATTACACAACTAGACTCTAGTTCAAATATTTGTTATTATTTCACCTTTGAAGGTTCATTTTTTTGCTATGGATTTGGGTCAAATGTTTTTTACTTTTCTAATATTTTCTCCTTCAAATAAGGTGGACATTGACACCCCCTATTGGCTATCTAGGTATCTAACTCGAATTTCATCATAAGCAAAGCATTCTATGATATAGTGCCATTATGTTTCAACCATACCTAATGTGCATAAGAGACATATTCTCTCTTCCCAATTTTATTTTGGGATCTTCCACCTACCCATCTTGCATTGAATTTGGCATGAGTTTTCAATTGAGCTATAAGAATCTTCTTTCTCCATTTGATTTTTACCCCTATGTAGGTTTTTGGTCATGTTTATAGGTGGGGTTAAATTTGGTCATGTAGTATTACTTTTTCCTCTCAAGTTGCTTTGTACATATGCTTAGTGTAGACATTATTTTTGAATTATATAGCACCTCAATCTAGTACACTTGGAAAATACATATCATGGACGTACCTTCAAATTTTATACCTTTTCCATTACCAAAAGGCTCGCATACACTATCTCTCTATGCCTAGTTACTTATTTCTTAGTCCAACCAATGTCATTCTGATGACCTAGGCCTACTACCTTACCTAGAATTTTATAAACATGTTTATCTTCCATCTCTATAAGTTCTGAACATGTTGGTGCTTGATAGATTGGGGTTGGTGCTCCAAGTTGTGTGGGTGATTAACTAAATTTGATTAATTTATTTATAATACTATTTTTCTAAGCTATGATCAATAGGTTTTATTCCCCATGAGGGTTTCTCACTTATAATATGTGTTCATACTTACTATGTGTATATTCTCATTACTATATTGCTAGACTAGTTGATATTGCTCATATAATGATGTTTCTTGGTGAATGATTAAAAGATATATTAAAGTGAAATTAAATTTTATAAGAATATTGATTCAACCCCCCTCTTAGTGATTATATCTCTAACAAATTATTCTTTAAATTTCACTGCTCCATATAGATTCAACCTCATGCATAAGACTCTATCCAATTGATCCTCGATTATGGCCCACTCTGACAAGGAAGACAAAAAGTGAAAGTATATGAATCACACCTCTTTTTCAATGTTTTCATCATATGCATGTCATAGGGAATCACATCTTATCTCCAAACATGACTAAGTTTGGCCACATCAAGAATGACCCTCTCTGTGTCACTCAAAGGTAAAACTCATATGGTATAAATCATGTGCCCACATATGAACTCTTGTGCTTTAATATCAACATAAAATAACACAAAAATAAAATAAAATTTATCAAACTAATGTCAATATGTCTAAAATCAACTGATGATAAATGTCAATGCTACATTTTACTAAGGAAAAGTTTGCACTAAATAGGATAGGTATATGGACAGGGCCAAAAATGAGTTTGCATAAGTTTTAGATAGGTCGACGTAGAGTATGGACAATACCATGATGGACCAAACAAGTCTGGAAAACTTTGAAAATCACATTCAAATGTATAAAAATTACAAATTTTAGAAAATGTCAAAAAAAAATTGGCATACAAGGGTTGCAGCAACCTCAGACTATAGGGTGGCCTCCACCTAATTAAATATAGTAATTCTAAGATCTATGTTACATGGAATTTTCCCTCAATTAGAGCTCAAAAATTGAAACTCATTAATATGCAAATAAATTATAAATTGACTTCTTAACCAACCTATTGATGTGGGATGACTTTGCTTTTCAAAATCTTTGCAACTAATTCCTTTCAAACTTGTGCATGTAATATCTCAAGTAATACATATAGAAATCACTCCCCACAAGTTATGTTGGAACACATGTAATATGATCTTATGTTTCATAATAATTCCATCACACCTAAAAACAATTTCAAAAATAGCATTTACTTGCCTATACAAGGATTTTTCCACATATTCCTTGTTATGTCGAGATTATCTTGCTATAACTATTGCCTTTGGTGATATTTGTACATAATCCATCAAGTTACAATGAATAACATTAAAAAGGTTCAAAATGTTGATATTTCAAAATGATCAAAATTCAAACACTATTTAATAAAACAAATTATAATTTGAACAAACTTATTTAAAAAACAAACACATTTTCTTTCGATATGATGCATTTGATACTCTCACCCCACACATCCAAAGGAGGGCATACATCATGGTTATTATAGAAAATAAGGTAGCATAAATAATATTTTGTCACATTATACAAAGTTCATAAGGATTCAAATCATTCACATGCTATATTTATGATATGGGTCTTACAAATATCTAATAGAGTATACACATAGGTAAAAATGTTGAGGGCACATGACATGCAAGTAAAATCAACTATATAAAATATAGAATATATATTTCAAAGGATCAAATTAATTAAAAAATTAGATCAAAGACAAAATAAAAATTTCAAAGATTCAAAGAAAATAAAAAAATCAAATTGCACATACTGGATAAAGGTTTTCAAAGATTTAAATTAATTTAGAAGTCAAATACATGACAAATGTTAACACATTCGTACAAATTAAGAGGGAATGTGATAAGAATATGCACTTTATTTATAGAGGCTCATGTATAAATTCATACACACTTGGATGCATATGCATAGGCATGTGCAAAATAATTACAAAAGTAGAAATTACAAGTTTCACAAATAATTGTAATTTGGCATTTTATATCATTTGGCACAGATTCAAGGTGTATGATACTTATTCATGCACATTTTCAAAATTAAAAAAACATGATACTTGTTCAATCACATTTTCAAATTTAAAAAAAGAATTATTCTGGTTCATGCACATATCTACTATAATATAGTTTACAAATTCAAAGACAAATGTGTGTTATTTCAGAATTCAAATATATTGGCACTAAGGTCATGGTGAGGGGATGAATATTGTTTATCATATTTCGATCATGAAAATATAATCTAAATCCATATGTAGTGGTATGATTTTTTCTATTACTGGTAATGTAAACTCAAATCTAGTGACGCTCAACAACCTTGGCATTACTTCTAGTGAATCCATTATATGGTTCCATCTACTGTTATAGGTGATGTACATTAGTGTCTAATGACACTTAATGGACATGAAATAACTTATAGCAAACCCATCATGGTGTCAGAGAACCTAGAACAATAAACATGCTCCGATCCCTACTGAGTCAGGATCTTGCTCTACCAATTAGAGCACATATGATTACTTCTTGTATTAGCAACTAAACACGGAATTCAACCAGAATCAATAAGTAACTAGAAATATGAAACAACACAGGAATTGAGAGACAATACACAATTGTATTAATAAACACTCAGAAGAATATACAATAAGGAAGATGCCACTTCTTCCTCCACCTCAAAGGTTCACCACGCCTCAAGACCTTCTTCCCTCTCTCTCTTGGTCCCAACAATCAACTCCAATATAGAATTGATGTTCACCTCTCCAACCAGTCAGTAACACGCTACCAGTTCACCAAGTACACAACTGTACTCCAAGTAGATCTCCTGCTCTCTGCTGCTACCTGCAAATCACTAGACCATACTCTCCATGTAGATATCTCTACACCCCTGAAGAACCCTTGTCCTTGCCTCACCAAGTCCTTATGATTCTTCAACCAGTACCCCAGTGGATCAGCTCCTAGACCTTGCAGACCTTGCAACTCTCCCTAATCATACACACTCAGCACCCCTTTGGAACTAGGAGGAGCTACACTAGCTCTCTCTAAAAGCTCTATGGCTTTCTAGCACACTTTTACAATACAATCATGAGTCTATTATATAGATCTCATCCAAAAAATAATTAGACATCTAATACAATAATTAAATCTGTAGCTCTCAATCTAAAATTAGCTTTAAACATGCAAACACTTGGTTCGTCAACCAACTGCCCGTAATATACTCGCAGCTCGAACCACACAGGCGACCGATGTCAGTCCCTGTCCACCTGGGGATCGCTGATGCCGACCGATCTAAGACCGACGTCAGTTTCCTTCTATCTCCTTCCTGCCGTCATCGGTTGGCCTGACCGACACCGGTGTCTGTGACACTCCGCAACTCTTCTGCAACCTCCTCCATGTCTGCATCAGTGAAGCTTTTAGCTCCACAACCTAACAATCTCCCACTTGGAGATAAATAGCTGCACCTGTACCTATACCTGTAGCCCATCTAATCTATTTCTTGGCTTGTATCCCTCTTCAAGATTAATCTTGAAGACCAACCACCACACAATCTGTGATGCTCTACCTGTCATTCAAGTAACCTACCACATCCAAACCTACATATCCATGTAGTGAAGAACTTGACCCTGCATAACAAGAATCCCTGCTGCTAGTCCCACTGAACTGCCCTCCAGTACTCCTTCCTCGAATTGGCTCCATACTTTCTGACAACCCCCACTGATTGGGAAAACTTAGGCCTACACTAGACCTCATGTGATTTTGAACCCTGTTTCAAGCTAAGCTTGAACTGTTCAGCCATTGGTGTGCTTACCGATTCTGCATCCTGCGTAATGAACCTTGCCAACACCGTCTTCACATCAACTCCCACTGGAGATAAAATCTCCATGACTCTTATGCCAAAGAATTTCCCTGCTCCAAATTCTTCATGACACACCTCTGAACTAACCTTACCTTTTAGCTCAGCAAATCCCTGTATGTACAAAACTTGCTAGCAAACCATCCACATACAGTAACTAGATAATGTCATGACTCATCATCCACCTGGTAAGAACAAAATCACAATAGTTACACTGACATTCACTGAAGCCATGCTTAGTCATCCACCTGTCAAAACCTATACCACTGTCCTGCAGCTTCTTCAAGACCATATGCCTTGGCCTTCTGTCTCATCTATCCGTCCACTCTCTTCTCTAAAATGGGAATCCATTCCATCTCTCAGTGTTTTCTTCTAGCTAACAACTCTACCAACAAATACCTATTTGGTTCTTCTCCAAGGACTCACACTCCTCATCCATGCCAAGCTCCCACTTTATCTGGACTCTACCTGCATTGCCTCTTCACATCTTCCTGGTTCTCGACCATCATTAAGCAATATAAAGAAGGTGAACAATGAATATGAGGTTCACTTACCCTTTCTGACCTCGACATGAGCATTTGAGACTTGTTGACAGCTTGCTGTCTGCCCAATATCCGTTCCAGTGACCGATCTCAGCCATCTCCCAGTCTGCTCCCGACCGATGTCAGTTCCCTGCACTGACCCTGACTGCCGATGTCATCTCCCTAGCTGACGTTGGTATCCCTTCTGTCGACGTCAGTTACTTAATGACCGACGTTGGTTTTCCTATTTCTGATGTCAGTTACTGTATGACCGATGTCGATACCTGTGTTCGTCTATGAGTGATAACTTTTTACCCGCGAGCTCTCCATGGATCAAAATCCTAATCAAATCAACATAGCCCTGCTCAGAATAATTTAGTTCCCTCACCTGATCTCTATCTGTCATCTCCTCCATGAACACCAAGGCTTTCTAGTTCTTTAGCTTGTCAAAAACATCTATCTTCCGCTTGAGAACCTGCATTCCCCTCCTACATATGTGACCAAGCCCATGAAGCCACATCTCTGCAACAAAAGGTGAATCAGTAATATAAGTAGATAGATAAAGGATACCTACTTTCTTACCACCATCTAATTCAAGTGTATCCGCTGTGAGAGTTACAGTACATCTCCCATCACCCAAATTTCCTAAAGAAATTAGACTCATCTCCAAGACTGGGACCTGCATGACTTCTTTCAACCACTATGTGTCGTTCATCTACAATTTCAGCTTCACTTCCCCTTTGCCAATTCTTTGACAAGGTTCACCAGCTCCTCTCCCTAGGGCTGCATGGAAAGAGGCAACATAATCTGTTATCCAAGATTCAACTTCATCCAAGAAACCTCCCAAAGCATCCTGTGCAACAACACCTGCAACATCTGCATCTTCAGTTCCTTCGTGTTGATCTGCTACCAACCAACAATATCTTTTTCCCTGCCCTTTCTTTCCATCAATCAGACCATTCATGCTATTTAGTTTCTCCATTCGTAGCTTACTTCCTTCTACCATTGCTATACTCCCACTCAATCAGAAACCCCTGTGAGTAACCTGTAATCAATAAACACTACTAGATCTGAAACCACCTGTTAGTAACCCAACCAAAAGCTTTGATACCACGTGTCAAGGAACCAAGAACAATAAACATGCTCCGATCCCTACTGAGTTAGGATCTTGCTCTACCAATTAGAGCACATATGATTACTTCTTGTATTAGCAACTAAACACGGAATTCAACCAGAATCAATAAGTAACTAGAAATATGAAACAACACAGGAATTGAGAGACAATACACAATTGTATTAATAAACACTCAGAAGAATATACAATAAGGAAGATGCCACTTCTTCCTCCACCTCAAAGGTTCGCCACGCCTCAAGACCTTCTTCCCTCTCTCTCTTGGTCCCAACAATCAACTCCAATATAGAATTGATGTTCACCTCTCCAACCAGTCAGTAACACGCTGCCAGTTCACCAAGTACACAACCATACTCCAAGTAGATCTCCTGCTCTCTACTGCTACCTGCAAATCACTAGACCTTACTCTCCATGTAGATATCTCTACACCCCTGAAGAACCCTTGTCCTTGCCTCACCAAGTCCTTATGATTCTTCAACCAGTACCCCGGTGGATCAGCTCCTAGACCTTGCAGACCTTGCAACTCTCCCTGATCATACACACTCAGCACCCCTTTGGAATTAGGAGGAGCTACACTAGCTCTCTCTAAAAGCTCTATGGCTTTCTAGCACACTTTTACAATACAATCATGAGTCTATTATATATATCTCATCCAAACAATAATTAGACATCTAATACAATAATTAAATCCACAGCTCTCAGTCTAAAATTAGCTCTAAACATGCAAACACTTGGTTCGTCAACCAACTGCCTGTAATATACTCGCAGCTCGAACCACATAGGCGACCGATGTCGGTCCCTGTCCACCTGGGGATTGCCAACGCCGGCCGATCTAAGACCGATGTTGGTTTCCTTCTGTCTCCTTCCTGCTGTCATCGGTTGGCCTGACCGATGCTGGTGTCTGTGACACTCCGTAACTCTTCTGCAACCTCCTCCATGTCTGCATCAGTGAAGCTTTTAGCTCCACAACCTAACACATGGTTCCACCTTTCTAGGGTTTAGTACATTAGAAATTTCTCATTCATGAGATCTAGAACAAATATATTTCCAACTCATAGGCTTGATTAGTTATTCAAAATTGAGACTTGATCACTCATAATTCGTTAATGATTCAACATAATGATTTTTTCTCTCCAAGTACTACTACAAGGAGGTATGTTTCCTCCAATATATTATCCTAGCATATAAGATCAGAGATAGATTAGTTATTTGAGTTAATATGGCCATGGGTTTAGTAACACTTAGTGACATATTACTCTCCCATTGTCGCTCGAGGGATTGTACATTTCCCTAGCCAGGAAATGATTAGAATTAAAAGCATCCTTTCTCCACTATGCACAACATGAGAATTATCCATAGCCAACATAATACCATATAAAGGTTTACTCTTCCATTACTCTTTACTTTTCAATCTCACATTCAAACTTTAATATTTCATATATGGATATTGACTACTACATGTGTTATTATATGTTTTGTTATTGAGTATCTTGCACAATCAAAATTTCAAGTCAAAGACAAAGTATGTCATACACGCTCAATTTTATTTCTCTCATTTAATTTAGAAATTTTATTACTATAATAAATGGGGGGGGTGATGTAGACACCCAAATTTGGTACAATTCCATGTTTAATGTCTTTTATTATAACTTTGCACACATAGATATTGACAATGAATAAGGTATTTATTGTCACATTTGTTTGGGTCTGCCCTTTCTATTTTGTATATTTGTAGAGTCACAAGTCCATCATTTCTCATCATGTCAATATGGTTAAGGATATTCCTAACTTTTATTTTATTTATCTATGTGTTTTCTAGACAAGTTCAAAGTTTCTTGATAGGTTCGGGCCCATGGACCTATCTGTGAGGATTGAATTTGTCCAGGCATAATTTATGGAGTTTCTTTAAGTTCATGTTTTGTTTGAATCTTATTTTTGTTCATTGGGTCTTGTTGGGACAACTTTTACATGTCAATATATATCTAAAATTGAATTCAAAACCTCTATAAATACAAAGTTACTCTAAGGCATTAAGGATGACAGCCCACATTCTCAAAAATCTATACAAAGATATCATGTTTTATCCATAAAATTTTTGAAGCTAGATTTAAAAATTATAAACATTGAATTCGCATTTGTTTGCTTGTGCCAAGGGTAAAATAGGAGAAGTAACATCTAGAATTACATTCACAATTTCACACATACATATTAGTGGGAGAACTACATTTGATTTTGAGCCCTCTTTGGATTATTAACAATGTAGTGCAATATTTGGTCAATCAATGAGTATTGACCAAGGTTAGTCTAACTCAATCCCTTTCACTTGACACCCCCTATTTTATATCAATTTTAATTGTGTGTAGAAACTAGGGTTTTACATTGCACATATATTTGTGTGATATTTAATATCTGAAGGTGCATCAATGATATCAATCAACATAGGTGCAAGTGGTGAAATAGCCAAATTTCCATTACTGTTAATGTGGACATGTCCATAATCAATAGATGTGGTTGGTTTGTATTATTATCCATAGAGTGTGATCTTATCTAGAAATATCCTCTTATTATATTCTTAATCCTACACTATCACAATTATGCCTTTATTTTTCAATCAATTATTAGTCATAGTTAACTCAAACAAGTCTGCAATCAATAGACACGAATGACTTGCACTATTATCCAAGGAATATAGACCTATCTAAAAGCATATTTATATTTTGTTCCTAATTCTAAGAAATCACAACCTTGTCTTTTATTAATTTCCACTATTAAATATAAAATAGCGTAAAACAATTATTACTTCTTCTGGTGGGCTCAGACATATTAGTCGCACCATTCCTAGTTCTATAAAGTAATTAGGTATTTGACATGTTATTGGGATGCCATTAGATGCAAAGACTTTGTGCAATCCCCTTCATAGTTTACTAATGCCTAGAGTACATACACTACAATAAAGGAGTCATAGTTTTAGGTGTATGATGTGAGTATCCTCTACAACAAGTGATATCTCCTCCTTTATCCCCACCACCATTATGATCAGTTGATAGGCATATTTAGGATCATTATTCAGATATGTTTGATACATCTATTTAATATCAGCATTTAGATATGGTTGATATACCTATTTAGGATCAGCATATGTAGTTGATTGTTACACATATATAAGATCTATCTATACAACCAATTATTCAGTGTCGATGACATTAGAGAGTTACTTAGAAAACACAAAGGCCACCATCTCCTAAAATACATACTCAATTAGCATAATGGGAAATTCAATGTGTTACATAACAAACATAGGTAAGGACACACCCTCCTACTATACAACATACACCATAAAATCCTTGCCTATCTAGAGTTACTCATCATACTTTGATTTCTATGAGCAACAATCATGACAAATATGGTATACCACATGACTCCTTTTTAGATCTTGATCCAGCCATGGTAGCTCACACCCACCATTTGATATAAGCACTTTCCATGACCCTTCAGTTAATAAAATCATTGGTTAGCTTCACATAATTTCAATTATTTAAAAAATAAAAAATTTAATAAATAGAAAATACAAAAATATTTAAATATTCAAAAAAATCCAAAATCAAGACTTGAGCATGACATGATCGCTATATAAAAGTATTTATATATGTTACTTATCTCATGTTTAGTAGATGGAATATTATTAACATACACACATTTTCCTAGTATCTTAGTGTTATGCAAGACATACAAATTACACATAGACGTATAGATGTTGGTATTCCCTCTACTTGGTGTCCATGTCGATATTGGGAGCATCTTATTCTACATGTTTCACTATTATAGGTTATATCTTTATATGACATGTGTACCATGTTAAGCTACCTATATTGCTTACACATACCTTACTAGTTACTCAATTCTTACACATTGATATATGATATGCATTATACTATGATGTGACATTGATACTTATAAATGGTATAGACTAGTTCCATGTTCAATGCTCCATTGATGTTGTTACTCTTTTACATGATAGACTAATTTGTGTTTGACCATTGTGTGTGGCCTTTAGGCCTTTTTTGATGTGACATCCTTGATTTCCCTTGTTTATGTCATTTTTAATGTCCCCTTGCATGTGTCCCTTGGCCTTGATTGTTGTGACATTTTACATCCCATGTATGTTTCCCTTGGCCTTATGTGTGACACTAACATTTACACTTGTTAAGGTTCTTGATATTGAGCAGTACTATGATATATACCATGCACATTATTATGTAGTCTTATTCAAAGATCCTTATACTATGTGCTTTAATAATACAGTTATCTAGACATGACACTTACATGCCCTACATTACATATGTTACATACATGCCTTGATCAATAGATACACTCCTACGATGACATATTATCCACATGATCAAATGATATTACTTCATGATATCATTATACATGACATGATATAGTTAACTCTTCTTTTGATATGACTAACTTACAAGATACATCCATCATCTCAAAAGGGAGGAGCTATGGTGGGCTTGTCATAAATACATAAGCCTCCATAAGGAGAAAATTAGTTCACAGTACATATTTTAGAGAATCAAATGGTTCAGATATTAGAGGTTTCAGATACATGATAGATATTGACACATTGATACAAATTAAAGGTGAATATGCATTCACTTTATAGACACTTGATCTTAAATTCATAACAATTGAGTTCATATACATGGGCACATGCAAATGATTTATAATAATAGAGATTACATGTCTTCATATACATATACATTTGAGATAAAAGTTTTTGAATTTAGCATATATAATCATGACATTCTATATCATGTGGTATAGATTTAGGATCCATGATATTGATTCATGCATACACACAATAACATAGATTATAGTTGAATGGAAAATGGTTGTTATTCCACTTCACACTTATCATATATTTAGTCACGATGGGGGCACGGACATTATCCAAACTCTTTTGGTCATGCATTCTATTCAATATTGAGCAAAATGACACAATCAAACCTACATTCATGATTGGCATGAACATTGTTTATCACCTTTATATCACGATTTTTGTTTTTACATGGAGTGAATTTGAGTGAAACATTACAATTGCATGTATAATAAATGTACAAGGGTTGATTACATTTTCTTTGAGTGAACCTGGCCTGATGATTATCTCCTTTACATATGTGGTTATTTCTTTGAGTGGACCTAACTTGATGGTTCTCTCTTTTAATTGTGTAATTATTTGGTTTAGTACATTATTTACTTTTCCCCACATTTGTGAGGGTTTGGGCATGGTGTATTCCTAACCCAAGATCCTACATAGTTACACAAATTTGGGGCATGATCACCCCAAATCTTCAAGTGCTTCAATAAGGAAGTACAAGTTCTCAAATGCTTCAACAAGGAAGCATAATCATCAATAAGTTTTAAAGGCAACATGGTTTTCACAAACACATAGGTGTAATCTAAACCTTATTTTTTTAGATATTCAAAAATTCAGCTTCAAATTTAAAATAGTCAATCTATGGACATTGACTACACATGATTGTAGGTTTTCCTATTGAGTGACCTGCATAATTGGAACTTCCTACAAAAGATAAAGTGTGTTGTACACACTTAAGTACATTTTATCCTTTTACTCTGGTAATTCCATTAATATAATAAAAGGTGGGTATTTTATAGATATTAAAATTTGGTCTTTGGTACTTGACAATGATAAGCTTGACACACATATACCATCCATGACTTGATCATTCAAACAAGGTCATAATCCACCATTGTCTCACACTTACATGTTATATTATGATTAAACCCTTCTACTTTATTGTTACACACCTAAAATAACCTTAGTGTTTGTTTTAAACCTATTAATTATCCTACATAGACATCTCTAGACTCTCACTTTAGTTTAACTGCATAAAGATCATCTATGTTAGATTGAGTTAGTATCACCAATCAATATTGACCTAATCTATTTAGTACTAACCCTCTCCCAACAATAACAATTTTATAAAACCAATCTTACCCTTAGGGTTAAACCATAAGCCTATCATGTTGCTGGTGTGAAAATTAATTCAATTGGGTCCATATATAAACAAATAAAGATCTCATTCAAAAGGGATTTGGAAATTATTTTTTATACATCTATAAATTATTGCACACTAAACAAATGTACACTATTCTTCTTAAATTACATACCTATCACTAGGATCAGTCAAAAATCTAGGTCTAAAGCATTATAAAGCTAAGTCAAAGAAACATTATGAAATTGGTTGCATACATATAATGAAACAACACAATTGCGCATGGGAGAACTACATATGGATTGATATCCATCCTTAGATTATTGGATATGAAGGAATCAGTCAATCATCAAAAAAGGGTGATTAGGGTTAGCTCAACCCATTGCACTTTCCCTTATTTTATACATTTCTATCACTCATAAGCACACCTAGGGTTTCAATACAAAAGAGACTAAAATTTGGAGTTGCACACATCATTAGGGTTTGAGATCGTAAATAAAAAGTAATAAAAGACAATCACAAGTGATTGTATAGTCATTTTTCCCTAATTATACATAGTTTAGTACCAACTATGAGGTTAGTATCAAATGATGATATTGACCCCATCTTGGAGAACCAACCCAATGCAGAAAACTAATTAGTTTTGGAAACAAACAAACCACATGCTTATTTTATCCTAATTTTAAATTTCAAAAAATAGTCATCTTAGATAATCAACTAAAAATCTAAGTATATTGATATCCTTAGTACTTTATGTATTTATCATATGCAATATATCAAATCAATTCTTAGTCTTTTACAGTTAGATGTATATTTGAATGTTATATCTTAATTTTTGAATTACATTTCAAAGTTCTATCTTAACTACATAAATTTTACCCATTCATCCAAATTAGGGTAAAATAAGTAATTACATTAATCACTTTTAGGGAAGAGGAGGTTGAAACCCTTATTTTAGCTATTCCATCCACAAACCATAGAACCATGTGAAGATCTAATTATAAGTGTGTAAGATATGTAGTTGTAACACTACTTTGGTGGATTGTTTGACTCCACTATTTATTGTTTTGTTTTGGAGTGTGTAACCTAGGTCAAAGTGAAGACTCAATCATACAACATATTTTTCCCTGCACATTTTTGAAGTGAAAGTATGATTAGCATTATGAAAGTGAAATACATAGACACCAAAGAAACTAGAATTTTAAACCCTATAGAGTTAGACCTGACAACACACAGACAAGATTGATTCCATAGAGATAGGATTTGTGCGATAGGATTACTATAGCTAGGCATGTACAAGATAGGCCTAAACAACTATAGGTAGGTCTAAGATCATAATATAGATCCATAAATTTAGGAACAAGTCAAACATAGTCAACATAATCAAAATATAGTCTTTGAATTATAAAATAATCGAAGTGCATGCATTTCTTAACCTCTTTATCATTTCATTGCATAGCCTTAACACACTGGATTTTATTTATGCATTTGTCCATCTTAAATAGATATGAATTGCTTGTTTTAGTTATGTATGATTATATATACTTAGCTTGTTATTGTTCATTTATATTTATAGTAAAACTAGAGTTAAGGTAAACACTTTCATCATTTCCATAACTTTAGCAAAAGAAGATGGATTTTTCATTACCCATGCCTTAATATTTTCAATAATATCATCACTATGATTTTCATATAATATAAAATAAAAATGGTAACCATTTGAAGCATGCATATTTTATTTCAACAAATATGTATCATTTACATTGCACAAATCTATTGTGTTAATATAAACCATGAAATAATCTAAACAAAGGCACAACATATGAAGTAAGCAAGAATAAACCTTAGGAGGGAAAGAAAGGAAGGAAACCCTAAAAATCAAAACTAAAATAAGTAAAATCTAACCTTATAAGGTGTAAAAATGTGAAACCCTAAGGTTAGGTGGTCTAAAGGGTAAGATTCACCAAAATGTTTTATTGTGGAAGGTGTATCAGTGTTAAAAACACTACACCAAAAATGATAATATGATGCACTAGGAAAATATATTAAATACATTAATATATAGTAAATCATACCTAACTAGTCCAGGGGGAGATGAATGAAAGCACCTCAAACTTGAAATGATAAATATAAATGAAAGGGAAAATAAAAATATAGATAAATACATGTTTCTGACTTATCTGGATTATGATTATGGATGAATGTATAGAAAATGAGGTCCTAGAATAGTGTAGAAGAAACTTT
>JARHVA010006779.1:600000-637500 GCA_037957365.1 Torreya grandis | reverse complement strand
TAGGCCTCTTATGTTGCATAAAAAGCTTAAAACTTGATAAACATCCTTCATTATTAGTTTCAAATCCATACATGTTTTCTAGTCTTTTGGACACTATCAAACATGTAGGGACACTACCACCAATGGTAGTGTCCATATACTTATCTAATATCCATTTGCCAAAATTCATCCAAAATGTAAATGTTTTGAAACATATGGGTCAGCTATTTGTCTTATTGAACCATATAATGAGATATTTTTAAAAAAGTGTGGTATAAATACAAGTCTAAACCTTCTCATTCCTCATCTAGCAAATATTAATCAAACACCTACTAAATTTAAACCAATTAATTTAAAAAACACTATATTCTATCTTATTCATTATTTTAATATCAACCATAGGAGTAGTCATATTATAGGTTTAAAGCATTCAAAGAGCATCCCATGAGAGATATTTGTCAAATTACAAGCTAAATCAGTGCATGCATTTTCATATAGTATAATGTACCCTTGTGCACACACTTTCCCACACACAAGGAAAAACTACATAAGTTTGAGGCCCTCCTTGGAGTATTGGGTATGTAGGCATATCCCATTGACATAGGGGTCTTTAGGGCATCTCAACACCATGAGCCCACTAACCCATTTTCTAGTAAGCTCATTTCAAGGGTGAAGGGCCAGGGTTTGATCAATTAGTAAAGAGTGACAACCTATATCCTAGATCAAAATATACCAAAAAAAAGGTGATATAAAACCCATAACAACAAAGTTGGTTACATTTAAATCTATCCATTATTCTATACTAGACATCTACATCACAGTCAAACACTAGTGTTGATGATAGTGTTTGCAGCCACATAAGTGCAATTTCTAGAATCTAATGATTGATACAGAATAATGATCCTACATATTTTACATGTGTTTCTAGTTTATATTTGCCTACATGGTAAACTAGTTAAGTAAAATTATTTCTTATTTATTACAATATCTTTCAATAGTTGTACTTTACTATTTTTAGTAATCTCAGTAGTAAAAATTTAGAATATTATTTATCTAAGTTTTCTAATAATTGTCCTAATATAAATTGGTTTATTACACTTTTTTTTGGAATAATTATATATTATTAATAATTTACCCACACATAAATATTTGGTGTTAAACATTTGGTGAAGCTGACCTCTGGTCTAAAAATTCTAGTTTGCCCTAGGGTTTCCTAATTTACTATTTTCTTGAATTTTGATTTCTGATTTCAAAGTTTTCAATATTTAAAAATCATAATTTATTTTCCTAAAATCATATTTAATATGGATACATACATTAATTACTTCATTATCAAGTATGTAATGATAGTCATGGTTTGTTATCTTAAATTAGTTACTGATATAATCAAAAGAATTAACAAAATCAGGAAACACAAAGAGAGTGTTTTAAAATAAGATCAAACTTTAATCTCTCTCTGCAACTCTTTTTGTCATAATATAGAACCAGTTTCCTGACATCAACGTGCATGATCCCAACCCTTTATCCCTCCTACATCCTATTCGAGAGACAACCACCATCCCAATCACATTATTCACTCACAGATTATATTGGATTCCTTGGTCCATGTTGTCACTACAAAAAAAGGTAAGGGGGCCAACCTATCTCACCACATGTTAATATACAATAAGTTCTCCCAAGCCTAAATTGGTTATCAAAATTAAAGGATATGATCTTATTGACCAACTGAGAAATACACATGCTAATATTTAAATTCTCAAGCTTTTAAAATAATCTACTATATATAAGGATATCTTGTATGAAGCATTGCATGAAACACAAGTACAAATTAGTATAAAACCAACTTAATTTCTAGATATTATGTAAAGTTTAAAAAACAAAAAAAATCTCATTACCTTTGATGAAAAATATTTACCATCAAAATATATTATTAACCAATATTTGCCTCTATTTATACAATGGAGTATGCATAAAAAGGGAATCAAAAGAGTGTTAGTCAATAACAGATTTGGTATGAATATTTATGTCATAGAATTCTTAACCACCATGAGATTAGCACCAATATTATTAAAAAAATAGACATACATATCAAAGGATTTTATAATCCATATATCCCTCTAGTTGGCTAAATCACATTAGATGTGACATTGGGACCAAAAATGATTCCAACTACATTCCAAGTAATGTCTCAATCAATACATTATAACTTATGCTTGGGTAGACCTTGGATACACACAATGGATATCTTCCTATCTACATTACATTGATGTGTCAAATTCATACTTGATGGGGCCTTATTGACAATGCTTGTTGGTGATAAACCTTTCAAATTTAGTCAAATATTACATTCTAGCACATAAGGGGTTCCAAAACTCATTCCACCAAAGCAATATATTCCACTTGAAAGCATACCAACTTATGAGATGGTAGAATTAATAAAAATAACTCATTTACCTCAAGATGCTTATAAGGCACTAACTACTAAGGTGTACATGGATACACAATTAGAATAAGAACCATTACCAAAGGAGGCAATGCTACCAAAACAACAAGAAAATCCAACATTTGAGCTTCTTTTATTAGTTAACACCAAGCAACAAGATGGAAAAGTTTTAGATTTTTATGATATTGGTGATGAACTTCCTCATATTATGATGGATTAATAATTACAAAAATTAAATTTTGATCCACTTGAGCATCTTTTGCATAACCTAATCACATCCACATGTATTGGCACATACAAGTTAAATGCATCACTAGATGATACAAAAGCACGATAAAATAAGGGAAAGGTAAAAATATCAAATGAACATGTAAATTCTTGTTATTCAATCCATCCCTCTTGGATACAAACATTAATCCAACCTTACAAGGGAAAAATACAACTACATCATGTCAATAATGTGGAATCTTCTTATAAGTTTCCACATCAGATTTTACAAATAGTAGTAAGATAAGATGCAGTGAATATAATCCTTTCTATGTTACTTGAGCATAAGATGATATCTCTACCTCCTAATAGACACATATCAAGCACCACACTCATTCCTAAATAGGGGTCCCCATAGTGTAACTATCATCAAATCACTTGTCATAATAAAAATCAATGTGAGGCATTATTGAACCAAATTCATAAATACAAAGATGAAGAACGTATAGTAGTCATACCCAAACAATGAAAAATATCTCTGATTTATGATATTTCTAGAGGACAAAGTGCAATGAAGCATACTTATAAATGCCCACACCTTGAAGATATAACTATTACTATAAATATTGATGGGATCTATTATCCACATCTCAAGGTTTATATACATAATTGGGATATAATTTATAGTACCATATTCTTCCAACATTTGGGACATAATATTAATGAGTTACATTACTCTCCACTATTACTAGATGATTTGGGCCACATCATACTACCCATAGCATGTAGACCCAAGGTTGTTCATACTATCATCTAGGTTGTGAATCCTAAACAAAACTTCACTTGTCATCTTGGTAAATATTGGTTATTCGAGATGAATGCAATGATGACTACTACAATCATGTGTCTCACTTTCCAATTCAAAGATAAATAATTTTTTGTTCCACACGATGGATACGATGATAAGCTTGTAGTAGCAGCCATTGATACCAACTTACCATAACACATTAAAACATTGGCAATGGAAAAGCATAAACAATGGTGGTAAGAAAAAAGGCCACAAGGACCACTAATGGGAGGAATTGTCTCCTTTCATTCAAATAAAACTTTTAAATCCTAAAAAAGTATGAATAGATCAAATATTCTGAAAATATAAATAAAATATAAAATATTTCAAAAATATAAAAACATTTAAATACTTTAAAAATACAAAAAATATTTAGCATTCCCAAATTTTATTAGCTCTTTGGCATCTATGTTGTTTGATTTATGTTAGTAGATATCATATCATTTCATTCTTATATACACATATGTTTCATGCATCTTTGAGTGTGATACAGGCATACCCAGAAAGATGGTCTATGCACTTCTATATTTTGGACCTTTCCTCTACTTGCATCACAGTACATTGGGGGCATCTACCATCTTTGATCATGATTGATACATGTTACATATGCTTTATGATAATTTCTACATTATCAAGTTTGATTTTATATGTTAACACTTACACATGTCTATATCCTTGCTTATATCTTTCACAGTGTACTTAATATGCTATACTACATAACATTTTTTGCTAACACATATATCTAGGGAATAATATCATATGTTTATGCTGGTTGCTTATGTTTAATTAATATTGTCACTTATTTGAGTGTATTAAATTACTTGTTATTGTCTTGATTGTGGAACATTTGAATATATTCCTTGCTTGTTGGCCCCTATACAATGGAATGTTGATTGGACATTTGAATATGTCATTCTATGTGGATTGGACATTTAAATATGTCATCCCTTTTGATTGTGCGGCATTTGAACATGCTCCTTGTATGAGGTCTCCTTGGACCATTATTTTGTATTACATTGAGTTTTCTTGTGTGTGTGATTGATTGTTTCTTGAGCTTATATTATTACTCTTTAGACATTATTATGATCTATATCATGTATCTTTGGACTTTATGTGATCACATACTATAAGCATAATTGATATATTTACTTCAACATGCTATCCCTATATGCTACAAGACCCATACATAGAGTATATCCTTTTGAGTTAAGGAACCTACAAGATTTTATCTCCCTCACCTCAAAAGGGGGGCATATTAGTGGGGGTATGTCATAGAAGCATGACCTCCATGTTTTCATAGTTTATAGATTTCAGTGGGGACATGTCATAAAAACATGACCTCCACACTTATATATCTTCTCAATATTTCCATATTTCATTGGGGGCATGTCACAAATACATGACCT
Organism: Torreya grandis; assembly: GCA_037957365.1. NCBI lineage: Eukaryota > Viridiplantae > Streptophyta > Pinopsida > Cupressales > Taxaceae > Torreya > Torreya grandis. The sequence goes on along the minus strand of JARHVA010006779.1, from coordinate 632,618 downwards.
TCACACTTGCATAAATTGATCATTTAGTATCATGATTCATATATACACATAGGTCAAAATCCTATACATTACACTGATTATCCATACATGTCAAACATAGTTTTTCACATTTATGACACATATACTCTAGCTCATACATATTAGAGGTGCATGTGGCATGTTATGGCACAAAAAATGTAAAACTTACCAATTATACTACTCACCAAGATGCATCGATTATACCAAGATTTACTATTATCAAACTTTTTATGTTGTAGTAGTGGGTTCTTTTTATAAATCAAAGTGATTAAATCATTAAACCTCACTATATTTATAAATTATAGTGATTAAATCATCCAATATCACTAGATTTATAAGATGAGTTGATTAAATCACTCACCCTCACCATATTATATATGTTCACATTTGAGTTGTGCAATTGAGATATAATGATCTCAATGGTTGTGTCATAACTCATCCTTGCACCAGATTGAAGGAATAATACCTTCCAATATCCCTCTTCAAATCTTCAAGGTTCAGGTTTAAACCTCTCCCAGCTTCAATGATTCATAAGAAAGCATCTCTACTAAGTCAAAGCATGAAGAGGCAACATGATTCCATTGAAACACAAGTGTAAATCTTCTTTAACCTTTTTCTTTTCAAGCATTTCAATTATTTTAAATTTAAAATTATATGCATTAATTTATACTGTAGCATATTCTTGTTTATATATCATACACTAGTAAAGCACTCAAAGTGGGCTCAAGCAAAGGCAAGGTGTGTTATACACACCAAGTATGCATGTATTTCCTTTAACCTAGTACTTTCATCCTTATGCATTACTAGATTAAAAGGGGAGAAATGTAGCTAATAAAACTAAATATTTATAGCATCTTAGTCTTGTACATTTGACAAATTTCAATTATATCTCTACCCTTTAGTTCTAGACCTCCCTATTGCTAAAAGGCTTGCATCATCTCAGTGTGCCTAAATGCTTGTCTCTTAGTTTGATCCATATCACTCTAATGACCCAAGACTCCTTGACTACACAAAAAGCTTAAAACCTAATAAACATCCTTCATTATCAATTTCAGATTTATACATATTTTCTAGCCTTCTAGACACTACCATCCATAGAGGGACACTACGATTGATGGTAGTGTCTAAATCCTTATCTAGTGTCCAATTTCTAAAATTCATCCAAATTACAAATGTTTCAAAACCTATGGGTCAGCTTATTTGTCTTATTTAACCCTACCATGAGATATTTTCAAAGGGTGTGGTATAAATATACGTCTAATCCTTCTCATTCCTCATTTAGAAAATACCAACCAAACACTTGTTAAAGCTAAATCAATCAACTACATGAACACTATATTCTACCCTTTTATCCTTATTTTCATATCAAGCATAGGAACAGTCATATTACAGGTCTGAAGCATTCAAAGAACAACCCATGAGTGATATTTTTCAAATTACAAGTTAGAAAACTACATGCATACTTATATAATATATTTCACCCTTTTGCACAAACTTTCTCACACATAGAGGAGAACCGCACAAGTCTTAGAACCTCCTTAGAGTATTGGATATGTAGGTAGTCGACACCATGAGCCCATTAACCCATTTTTCAGTAAGCTCATTCCAAGGGTAAAGAAGGTTGAAGGGTTAGGTTTTGAGCAATAACCTATATTATATATCGAAATATATGAGCTAAAAGGTGATAAAAACCCCAAAATAATGAAGTTGGTCACATGTAGATACATTCATTATTTAGTACTGCACACCTACATCACAATCAGACACTAGTGTCAACAGTAATGTCCAGATATGACAATATTATCCATAGCCACAAAATTAAAATTTATAGAATCTGATGACTAATCAAAAATATTGATTCTACATATTTTACACTTCTTTCTAGCATAGATTTGCCTGCACACAATAAACCAAGTACCATTCTTTTTTATTTATTTCAATATATTTTAATAGTTACACTTTAATATTTTTAGCAATCTTAGTTGTATAAATTCAAAATATTGCTTATCTGAGTTTTCTATTAATTATCATGTTAAAAATTAGTTTATCACCCTTGTGTTTCTACTACTATATTCTTGACCCTATACCCACACATAAAAAAATTAGGGTTAAACAATGATAGATTCACAATTTGTAAATAATAGGGTAAATTTTATCAATGTGCAACAATGTATAGTTGTGTACCAGATAAGTCCATAGTCTCCTATTAAGCATGACCTTGATTTGTATTTATGAGTCCAAATAGGTAATTTATCATGCCATTGACACACTAGGCAGATGGGTTGAACCTAAGGAAAGGTTTTATTTTAAATTTTGGTCATTATTGGGAGAGGGTGAATACTAACCATACTAGGTCAGTATCAATTGATGATCCTGATCAAACCTAATGTTACCAACCCATGTATAGTTGGACTAAATTGAGGATCTAGAGATGCTTGTGTAGGATAGTAAAAAAATTAGAAACAGATAATGAGGTTCTTATAGGTGTGTAACAATATAACAAAAAGATCAAACTCGTAAGGTAACATGTAGGTGTGAGAGAGAATGATAGATTAGGACCATATTTGTGTATTGAATTCATGCATGGTAAATGTGTATCAAGCTTGTCATTATCAATTACTTAATACCATATTTTTGTATCTACAAATTTCCCCTTTTATTCTAGTAATGGAATTTCTAGAGTAAAAGTAACCTGAATAACATAACCTGCAACAAACATGTGCATTCAATGTCCATAGATTGAAATTTTGAAATCTTAAAACTTAAATAGCAAATAAGGATTACACCTATGTGTTGGTAAAAACCATGTTTCCCTTGCAATTTTTTGGTGATGATGCTTCCTTGTTGAAGTATTAGATAAATTGTGTTACCATATTGAATCACATGGAGAGCTGGGGTGATTATGTCTTGAATATGTGTAACTAGAAATCCCTTGGGTTGGGGAGATGTATATTCCTACACTCATAAATGCAAAAAAAATTACATAATGTATTAACCCAAATAACTACGTAGAAATAAAGGGGAACCACATGATGGGTTCAATAAAAGTGAAACTAAATCAACCACTACATATGGCTTATAGATTCAATTGTGTAGTTTTTTTGGAGTTCACTCAAGTTCATGTAAAATAAAAATGCATGTTTGAAATGGAATGAATAATGTTCATGCCCCCATCATGACTACATGTTTGATTGTATAGTTTCACTCAAGTTCACTCAATGTATAATAAAATGCATGATTGAAATAGAATGAATAGTGTTCATGCCCCAATCATGACCACATATTTAACAAGTGTGAAGTGAAATGACAACCATAAATTGTGTCATTGTGTATGTTTGCACGAATCAATACCCCTGGATATGTACTGGTATGACAATATCTATATACAACTTAACTATATGTTATCTAAATCATTCTGAATTTTGAAAATATGAACTATGACATGTCTTTATGTTCATGTAAGTTTATGTCTATATGACAATCCCACTGTAATTCCCCCTTTTGAGATGGGGGAAATGTCCTGTAAGTCGCTCATCTCAGAAGAAAATTTATTTGTATTGTCTCTTGTTTAAATATAACATTATGTATAATCATGTGAACATGTAGAGAGTATGTCATCATAACAATGTATATGTTAATCAAGGCATGTATGTAATATATGTAATGTAGGGCATATAAGTGTCATGTCTAGATAGATGTATTAATGAAACACATAGTAGTAGCATAATTGAATAAGACTACATAATAACAATAAATGATATGGATTGTGGTACCATTCAATGTCTACAATCACAATAAGTGTAAAAATCTCAAGAGTTAGTATTACACATAAAGCCAAGAGCAACACACAAGGGATATAAATAATGTTATAAACAAGGAACATAAATATATCACATCAAATAGACCCAAGGTTCACACACAAGGGACATAAAGATGTCACAAACAAGGCCAAATAGCCACAAATAATAGACAAGCACAAACTAGCCTATCATGCAAGAGTGTAACAACATCAATGGAGCATAAATCTTGTAAACTAGTCTACACCATCCATATATATCAATGTCACATCATAATATAATAACATATACATGCAGCATTATGTAAGATATGAGTAACTACTAAGACATGTATAAGTGATTTAAATAGCTCAACATGGTAAAAAGTTATAAAAATATATAACATGTAATAATGAAACATGTGGAATAAGATGCCCCTAATATCAACATGGCCACTAGGTAGAGGAAGTCCAACATCTATATGTCCATGTATAACTTATATGACCTGCATCACACTCATATACCTCATGAAATTCATGTATATGAAAATAATATGTCATTTATCAAACATGTGATAAATAACATATGTAAATAGTGTAATCTAGTGATCATGCCATGTTCAGGTCCAAATTTTTTATTTTTTGAACATTTTGAATGGTTTTGTATTTCTAATTTATTTATTTGTACTTTTTAAAATATTTAAGATTTGAAAAGTGTTGACCAATGATCCTATCAATAAGAGGACCATGGGGAGTGTCTATATCTAATAGTGTAAGAATCATCTATCCTGGATGAAAGGTACCTGATGTGGGCATGCCATAATTTGATAATAAGTCATGTGTTGTATGGTAACTATCATGATCATTATTCATATAATCCTATGTATTATGGGTAACTCTAGAAGGCCTAAGACTTGATGGCATCCGTTGTATAGTAGGATGATATCTCATGACTTGTGTTTGTTGTGGAACATGTTGAATTATGTGTGGTAATGACTTATTACATATTATAGGAGATGATGGTCTATGTGAGCCCTGAATAAATCGGTAATGCTATAGGTTATAAGTGGTTGGTTGTTTAGTAGACCCAAGTACTTTCCACTAAACCAGGTGTATAGAAAGATCTTGAATATTTTCAACCACTAGATTTATATATTGATCTTGTATGGGTGTATCAAATAATTATGATGGTAGTGGGGGTGGAGGAGATACCACTAGTTGTAGAGGGTACTCATACCATACACCTAAAATTATGACCACCATGTTGTAGGGTATGTACTTGAGTCATCAATGTACTTATATGGTATTGCATGAAGTTTTTACATCTGAGGGCATCCTAACATGTCAAAGACCCTACTACTTTGTATAACTAATAATGGCATGGCTAGTATGGTGAAGCCCACCTTAAAATGTAGCACTATATGTCCCAAGGTATTCTATTTATGTTCATAGAATGCCTTAACTGTTCTTGATGAATCTTCTATATCTTGTTGTGTGTACCCAAGGGAGTGAATAAATGTCATTGTGCACACACTCACACTTGATCCATTATCAAACATGGCACTATATATGGGATTCTTATTGATATGGGATCATATGAATACTGCATGAAAATATGAATCATCATTGATAGTATTAGTGGCATCGAATGTGATCATAAGATGTTGTGGTGAAGTGTTGATAAGTGTACCAATAATTACATCTATTGGGCGATTGTATGATGGAGGTGGAGGATGCATATTATATGCATAGTGTACTTATAACTATCCTTAGTTTATGTCATCTCATGATTTGGAAATGGATCATTAAATATTTTCAACTTGTGATTTCCATTATTTCATAGTCTATGTTACTTTGTAGGGGTTCCTAATTCAATAATGTTGTCATAAATAAGATCTTGTCTCTTATGTCTCAATTAGAAACATTTGTTCTTGGAATGTCTTTAAATTTGATGATAGTCACAATATGCATTGTTATCATAATTCCTTGGTGTGGGATTTTTTAAATTGATCTCTTATGAAGGAAGAAGAGTGATAATTTTGCTCTAGAGTAGTTTCTTCAACAATATGCAAGGAGGTGATGGTAATCTATAAAATTGCCTCCTTAGAGGAGTTGTTAATTATAGTCAATTTATAGGTTAAGATATTAAACTAATTGTAATATTTACCTCACTCTTATCATCATTTGGTTTGACCTTGTAGCTTGGTTTGCTTTAAAACTTTGAAGTTGTTATAGGAGTACATGTACACTTTAGTTTGTTCAAAGCTATGAGCTTAACTTCTATATCCCTTACTATGTGGTATAGTTCATCAAAGTATTTAAATCTCTTGAAGATAGTAATCGACTCATGGAATGGTACAAGCAAGCTTTGCTTCAATATGTATTGTAACTCATTATCATCCATAACATCAATTGTCTTAGCTAGCATAGTCTTGTACTAAAGTACATAATCATTGATTGGCTTGATAGACCCTTGCTTGAGTTTAGAAATTTGTACATAAGATAGTTTTTCATCAATGTTGATGGCAAAATATGCTATAAATTGATCTGAAAAAGGGTTTAATGCTCTTAAGGATTAGAGGGGAAGATCAGAGGAGCATCGTAAAGTATAGTCTTTGAGACTTCTTGAAAATATCATGGTTAATAATTCATAATTATATGCATAATCCAATCATGTTGTGTGGAATGATCTAAGGTGTTTTTTTGCATCATCTTTACCTTCTTATAGTGGAATATTAGGAGCTAGAAAGCTTATCGGTAAAGGATAAGCTACTATATTAAGGGATAAGGGGTTATGAAGCATGGCATGTGAATCCATGTAATGACTAGATCTTGATGCACTTTTATATAGATATAACACCTTAGCATGTAGATCTATAACAATTTACTTAAGGGAACATGCAATATGTGAGGTTGGTGATATAACATGTGTAATAATCATAAGAGGCATAAAGTTACATGTGTAGGAATAGGTATGGAACTCTGTTAGAAGCCTTATGTTTTCGTCACATTTTGGGTGGATTTCACATATGATATTAGAAGTGTAGATGTAGAAATAATAATGATACTAGAGGTTTGAACACCTGATGTGGTAGATTGGGCCAACTTTTTATGTTCATCTCTTATGACATATAACATTACAGTTAAGACATTTAGTGAATTTTTGGTCATCCATGTCATCAAGTTGGTTCGTAGTAATTATTTCATGAATATTATTAGTCTCAACATAAATGATAAGTCCATCAATAAGGTGTCTAACATTCATTATATGATCCATAGAGAGACTAAGAGGAACAAAAGAGGTCATGCATGCCCATTGTCCTCTAGTGGTAACAAGAGGTAGCTCATATTAGATGTTGCAACAATGCTATTTGAGGAAGGCTCAGGATTGTTCATTGTTAATTTTAGCCTTATTAGTATTCTTATATTTGATCCATTTGTTTATACAACTGATCCAAATGAGATACACTATCAAATTATAATAATATGAAAAGAGTACCTTCATGACTTATGTTAATAAATAAAGACAATATTCATTCATTATAACCATGGATAATGTGTGGTAGTGGGGAATAAGAATAAAATTGAGTCTGAAAATAAAACCCTAAAGTAAAATCTAAAACCTTAAAAATGCGTAGTGTTTGACACAATTTGATTAGTGTATGGGTTCACCAATATTTTTTACCCTAATTTGGTTTTAGAAACCGTAATAGAGTTGAAACTTGAAATGTAATTCAGATATTAAGATATAGCATTCAAGCATACAAGTGAATATAAAATACTAAATTTGATTGTAATGATTTGAAAAATGGCATATGCTAAATATAGTAAGTATAACAAAGGGATAAGTACTTAGCTTTTTTAGTTGACTATTTAACTATGACTGTATTCTAGATGTGCAAAATATATTAAAGTAGGCCTATGATTCATCCAGTTCATGAATTATATTTCCCTCTATGTAGGGTTCAAGATCTAGGTCAATATCGATCATCCATAGTGCATCTAGTAATCAGTAATGACTTGTGCCAAAAAATTGCATATATTACCATACGATCACCTTCACATATCTTTGTAAGCATTGTATGTCTGATGTTGAACCTTGATAGTGCAAAAAACTTTATAAATCAATTTCCTTCACCTTGAAACCCTACGTGTGCTTATGAGGGATATAAACCTAAAAAAACTAAGAAAATGTAATGGGCTAAGCTGACCCTAATCACCCCTATTTGATGATTGACTACTACTTATGTATCTGATACTTTGAGGAGCAAAAACAAGCTACGTGTAATTCTCCCACTTAGTGTGATTGTATAATAGCATTATTTCACTATATGTATTCAAATAAGGATTTGGCTTTGGCACTTGACAATGTTTGCTTTGACTTAGTTTTGGTATGATTTAGACTCAACTTGTGAATGCTCTGAATGATAAATTCACAATATGGGAATAATAAGACATATTTTCTCAATTTACAATACTGTATAGATGTGTACCAGATAAGTCCCCAGTCCCCTATTAAGTGAGACCTTGATTTGTAAATATATGAGTTAGATTGGGTAATTTCTAATGCCATTGGCATGCTAGGCATATAGGTTTACCCTAAGTAAATGCTTGATTCTAAAAAGTTGTTATTGTTGGGAGAGGGTCAACATTGACCAGATCAAGTCAATATCAACCAATGATATTGATTGAACATGACGTGATGAACCCATATATTAACAAACTAAACAAAGGATATGGAAAGGTTTATGAACGATAATAAGCATGTTTGAAATAAACAATGAGGTTCTCGTAGGTGTGTAATGATAAAATGAAAGGATCAAACTCATAAGATAGAATATAGGAGCGAAAGAATGGTAAATTAGGGCCATATTTGTGTCCTCAAGTCATGCATGGTAAATGTGTGTTAATCTTGTCATTTTCAAGTACTTAATAACATGTTTTATTATCTACAACATTATTAAATTCTTTCATTATTTCTTTCCTTCATTCATTCGGATCTCTCACCCAAAAATGCATGTGTTCTGTAGACATTGGCAAGCATTCCATCTGTGATCCTTAACAAAGTAGACATAGATAGGTATATATTTTAATAATGTCCATGAGACCAAAATATTCTATGGGACCCCAAGAGTGAAAATCATAAACAAAAGTGTAGACTAGTTGCCAAAAAAGAGAAGATTACACAACTAGACTCTAGTTCAAATATTTGCTATTATTTCACCTCTGAAGGTTCATTTTTTCGCTATGGATTTGGGGCAAATGTTTTTTACTTTTCTAATATTTTCTCCTTCAAATAAGGTGGACATTGACACCCCCTATTGGCTATCCAGGTATCTAGCTCAAATTTCATCATAAGTAGAGCATTCTATGATATAGTGCCATTATGTTTCAACAATACCTAATGTGCATAAGAGACATATTCTCTCTTCCCAATTTTCTTTTGGGATCTTCCACCTACCCATCTTGCATTGAATTTGGCATGAGTTTTCAATTGAGATATAAGAATCTTCTTTCTCCATTTGATTTTTACCCCTATGTAGGTTTTTGGTCATGTTTATAGGTGGGGTTAAATTTGGTCATGTAGTATTACTTTTTCCTCTCAAGTTGCTTTGTACATATGCTTAGTGTAGACAATATTTTTGAATTATATAGCACCTCAATCTGGTACACTTGTAAAATACATATCATGGATGTCCCTTTAAATTTTAGACCTTTCCCATTACCAAAAGGTTCGCATACACTATCTCTTTATGCCTAGTTACTTATTTCTTAGTCCAACCAATGTCATTCTGATGACCTAGGCCTACTACATTACCTAGAATGTTATAAACATGTTTATCTTCCATCTCTATAAGTTTTGAACCTGAACTTGTTTTCCAACTTCCTAGACACTTGCATCTAAGTCAGATGCTTGTGTCGACTTAAGTGTCCTACCCTAATGCAAATGTTCAATGCTTTAAAGTCATCCAATTTGCAAATGAAACATATTCCTAAGGTTTGCCTAAGTGTTTTAATGTGAGATATTCTCCAAGAGGATTGGTATAAATATAATATCAACCTTCATTCATTCCTTAACAAGAAAAGACATAAAAACACCAATCCAACTTACCAAAAACATTATATCAAGCACTCAAGCAAGAAAAGATTACCTATTTTCTCCTATTTCCATATCAGTCATAGGGACATCACATCTATAGGTATGAATTACTGAAGGATCACTCCATGAGCAACAGTTTCCAAGTTACAAGGTAGGGCATTATTGTACTTTCTTATAACACACTGCATGATTCACACATAATCTAACACATAGGGGATAAATACATAAGTTTGAGGCCCTCTTTGAAGTATTGGATATGTAGGCATCATGCATTGATAGAGAGGTCTTTGGGATAGCTTGACATCATGTACCCACTAACCCATTTTTCCCACAACCATTATGAAGATGAAGAACTAGGGTTTTTCTATTTGATAATGAGTGACAGTTCATGACCCAAATCTAAATGCACCAGAGTGAAGGTGGCATAGAACCTAGAAGTATCTAGGTGGTTACATCTAATTTCAATAGGTATTTCATATTGGACACCTATGTCTGAGTTAGATAGTAACATCAATGCAACTATCTTAGCTTGATGCAAGTGTCTATGGCTACAAAGGTAAAACTTCCATAATCATGGGATTGTTCTAGAATTTAGACCCAATGCACTTTCTCATTGTTCCAGATCCATATTAGTATTAAGATGAGAACTAATTAAGTATCTTATTTTCATTATTATATCTAGCATATTTGTACTTTTTATTCTTAGCATCTCAACATAATAAATTTAGTAAATATTTATTTGAGGTTAAAAAATAATTACCCTACTCTAGAGATAGTGTACCATGCTTGTTCTCTAGGCTATCTCTTCCCCCTTTAACCCTAAATTCCCTTAATTTAGATTTTAGGCTTAAACATTTGGTGAACCTAATTTTTAAACACCATTTTTGCCTAAACATACCATATAGGATGTTTTTTTATGTATTTTGTCCTAATATTTGTATTCTTTATCTCCCTTATCATGGACGACATTGATTACTTCGATGACTATGATTATGAAACTCTCTAAATTTATTAAAAAAAGGAGTAAAAATTGATTACTCTTGTATTCTTCCAAATGCTAAAGCATATAACCCCAAATCTTTGAATGGTGGTAGATACCATCCCCCTAATCAGGTTTATGCTCCCACCGTTTCAAAAGATGAGTTGACCCATCTCAAAGAAGACAAATAGCCTTATTATTACTTCCTATACCATCATCATATGATTTTGGCCATTGCTACTTGTTAAAATATGGATACAAATGACAAGGGTTGAGCAAACATGAGCAAGGTATAACCCACCCTATATCTCTAAAAGATAATACATATTGGTAAGGTTTAGTATTTTCAAAAAAATCCATGAGGCACCAACAAGGCAAGTCATCTAATCATGCCTTTCCTGCACATTATACCATAAAAGTGGGTGTATATGACCAAGATTCTCCTTCATATGATTGTCAAAATTTCTGAAAAATACATAAAGAAAGCATGATTGATTTACAAATCACTTATAAAGGGGATATTCCTTCAAATGAATTAATTCAAACCCCAAAATTATAACGTTTCAAAATAATGTCCCCCTTATCAAGGGTGATGATTCTCTTTTCCCTTTATTTGATATTGAAAATTTTCAAAATGTTAACCAAGACATCATGGCATATTTACCAAGTATATTTAAGGCACCAAGAAAAGGGAAACATTGTAAACATAAAGTTCCAAAGGCTCCTGATGTTTAAAATATTACAACCAAGGTCTTTAAATCAAGGTATCTTTATATCCCAAAAGATTCATTCATACAAAAGGCTTATACCATACCAAAAGAGGTAACTTTATAAAATCTCCATCCAATACCAATTGTTATATATCTACCAAATGTGAATGAACCAAGCTCTTCAAATGATATACCAAGAGTACCACCATTCAAAGATCCAATACCATTACCAAAGTATCTTAAATTAAGTGATTCAAAGCTTGAACTTGTTATCCATGAGGATGATGATATTCATATGCCTAGATTAAAGAGAGATGGTAGATTATAATCAATGATAACACATGTGCCATGCACCACCATTCACACAAAGTATCTTATTTCTATGTTGCACATTATTGGGGATCTTCAAAAGCAAGTTTCTATTCTTCAAATGCAAATGGATTTTCATAATATTAATGCAAATATTACATCATTCAAGAATCAACCTCTTGCATAATATATACTTGAATATATTTATCCACAAGATTTTGAACTACTAGATTTACCTCTCTTTTTGAGTCATAAGGACCCTTTCGACCATATGATTAACTATGTAAATTCTTTTGGTCAATGGTCAAACTATGATAAACTATTATTAAAAGTATTCCATATGAACATTTCTGATGAGGCTCATAATTGGTTCTATATCCAACCAAAAGGTTCTTTAACCACTTTTTCACAATTAGAAGATGCATTCTTCATGGTTTTCAGTATTCATAAGGTTCTAAAACTTACATTAGAACATTTGCACAATTTCAAACAACATGATGATGAATCCCTTCAAGATTATATTATTCGATCAAAATTACTTCATGTGAGCTATCATTTATACCTTTATATTTGGAGTTACTATTAATTTTTAGTAGAGGTCTTTTTTCTCCATTGAAAGAAAGAGCATTGCATAAACAATATGAGTCATTTACGCATTTATATGTGGATGTGCATAAATATGCTTCATTCATCCTTACTCATCCAAAAGACCTTAAGATATCCCCTTAAAAATACCAAAGTTTTACTCCTCACACAAATTAGGGAGATGAATTACCAAATGAACATTATGAACAAAAATGTGGATTTCCTAATCTTTATATGGGAGCTCTATAATATTTACTCAAATGAGACCAATCCAAGGTTTGCATCTTATGCAAAAACCCCAAGGTGAACAACACAAAAAGAATCCATGCCAAAAATATTTAACAATAATATTATTCATGGGTGGTGCTTATTTTTCGCATAACCATATTGATACTACATAAATAAACACTACTTGTAATATAATATGCGTACAACAAATTAACTTTGATCTAAAAAACTTACAAAATAAAGGAGGTTGGAAAAATTCCCTGGGAAACATAAAAATACCAATTATTTGTGGTCCTAAAGTAATTCAAACACAATTTTGGGTTATTCCGACCACATATCCATATGCATTTACATTGGGAACTCTTTGGTTATACCAAATAGAAGCACAAATTGACCAAAATCAGCAAGATATTTCATGTTCTCATGAAGGTAAATTGTTCCATATTCATTGGTTCTTCTACTACACATGTAAAATGTGAGGATGAATATGCCATGTACCATTTACACTTGTCCAACCATGATCCAAACAATGTAAAATATCTAACTTAAGGTTTTAAGGTCTCATAGATGCCAAAAATAACAAAAAAAAAACTTCAAAAATCAAAAAATATTTTTAGCATTTACATACCCTATTAGATTCTTGGGATATATGTTGTTAGTTCCATGTTGGTATATGGCATATCAATATTTACTACATACATTATTTCACACATCTTTTGAGTGTAATTCAGGCATACACAAATACATGATCTATGGACTTTGGGATGTTGGGCTTTCTCTCTACTCATGTCACCAGGATGTTCGGGGCATCCACCTCTATAATCATGATACATCAAGGATATATCATTATATGGTAACTTTACTTTATCATGTTTGAGCTCTTATATTTACTTACACATGCCTTTATCCATGATTATATATATCACAATGTACTTGATATGTTATGTACTTAAAAAAATTCGCTAACATATATATACAAGTACTAGTATGTTATGTTTAAATTAGTTGCTTATGATTTTATATATGAACTTACTCAAGTGTATTGTCTTGATTATTTGAGAATTTGAATATGCTCCACTGTTTGCATCCCCCATACCCTTTTTTTCCTTTTTGACATTTGAATATGTCATTGCTTGTTGTATGTTAACATTTGAATATGTCATTTCTTGCTTTTTAAACATTTGACTAAGTCATGTCCCTTAGATTGTGTGTCATTTGACATGACCCTTATTTGAGGTCTCTTTAGACCATTTTTTTAATTTATTTTTTAGTGTTCTTATGTGTGTGCTTGATTGCTTTTTGATCTTGTATTGTTACCATCTAGACATTGCCATGATCTACATCATGCATATTAGGACTTGGTGTGATCACATTCTTCATTCTTCAATGATATGTATACCTAGACATGTTCCCTCTATATGTTTCATGGTAATTTCATATTTTATATGGTTATATTATCCTTTTAAGGTAATGTAACTAATAGTTGCTACTTCTCTCACCTCAAAGTGGGGAGCATATCAATAGAGGCATGACTTACACATTACTTCATAGATTCAGATTGTAGGAGGGGAATGCTTTGGAAACATTTTCTCCATGATTATTCAATATTCAACATGTATAAATTCAATTCTCACTATTTCCATGTCAAAATTATAAGTGTGAATGACTTCCTGCAATACTACACAAACTAGATCAAATGCCATTAAAATGTTTTGATTTGTCTACACACATAATGTGGAATTTATGATTTGTATCAATATATCATAATTAGGGTATTAATTTGTATTCAATCATCATCTTCTTCTAGTTCATATTCAATCAAGTTATGACCTAACAAATTGGCATTTTTGACCAATAGTGCAAGACAGCTTATTAAATTCCAAAAACTACAAAATGGTTAATCATAATCACTTAGATAAGCAAATCCAATAAAATGCTTAAGTGAAAAATACATGACTATTTAATGAATATCTAATTTTGGAAAATGAAAATTCAAATATCTGGGCCATGACATCACCCATGAAATCATCATAAGGTTGTCATGCACCGAGTATTTATGGAGATAAATATATAAATCAAGGCAATCCATGCCTTATTTAATGCTCCCTCTTTCCAAAATATTAATTGATTTTCCCTCAAAATTTAAACTCATTTTGACCACTCATCTCATTCTTGATCCAAAGGCCATAATTGATCTAGAAAACCTATAAATATCAAGGCCACCATGGACCAAAAACAAGCTTTCTAGTGTAAACATATAATACAAAATTTCTTAAAAAGCTTCAACTATTTATTCCATTTTTATTCACAAACCAATATAAATGGCACATGAGGATATGTTGAAGGCACTTGCCTAACCACATTTCAAAATATCTTGGGCTTCATATTTGAGCACAAATACATTTGTGGATCATCCTTTTAGAGAAGTCACATAGGGAAGGCATAATCATCTTGTTATGCTTATTTTTAGTTTCTTCACTTTATTGATCTTACCCAACTGAGGGAGTAAGATTAATATGTTAGTTTTATGAATTTATTTATATCTTGATACTAACAAATAAACTAACATATTTCATAATCTTATTCTATATTTGGCATGCCTAGTGGGACCCACATCTTACAAACCTCCTTGCAAACCTTCTTAGTATTCTAAATACATAATCAGACCATCTCTTGGCACTAATTTTCCTATTTATCTTCTAACTGCTATGTGTTTTGATATTCTAAAATTGTTGAAGTCACCCTATGAATCGGTGAGGTCACTCATGTAATCAGCAAAAGTTGACATGCGAATAGACAAAATTAATTTTTACCACTTTTTGTCTTTTATGTGTGTCTTAAATAGATCGACAAACTCACCCTACTAAATGTTGAACTCAACTTGCATATTGGAAAGGTCGACAAAAAAATAGTGAAGTCACTACTATGTATTCCTTTGTGTTTTTTTTTTAATAATGAACTTAACCTATAAATTAGTGAACTCAACCTACAATCGATAAGGTTGACAAATAAATAATGAAATCGCTAAAAAGGTCAATTGTGTTTTCTCTTACTATTTACCAAAAATAAAAAATTCATGTAAATTGGTGAGTTCATCCTTATAATAAGTGAATTTGTCAAAGCTATGTTTTTAACTATCTGTAGATCAGTGAACTCACCTAGCTAAATTGTGAACTCACCCTACTAAATGGTGAAATCACTAAAAAGGTAAAATGTGTTTTTTGTTCTTATTTACTAAAAATGGAAAACTCATCCTATAAAATGTGTTTTTAGTTGTCCTATTAATTAGTGAATTTTCCAAATATTTGTTTTTGATTATTTATAGATCAACAAACTTACCCTGTTAAATGGTGAACTCGCCTTGATGATAAACTCGCCCTACTAAACGGTTAACTCACCTTACTAATGAAATCAATTTCCTTAAGTGACTAAAACTATTGTTTAAATGCCTAATTATATTTTTTCATGTTTTGACATCTTTTTAGATTGAATTCATAACTAACAAAGGCAAACTTCAATCATCTTTTCTATTTGGTGCTTAATAAAGAATAATCATTTTTGACTTGGCTCCTAAGAGCACATGCATTTTATTTTCAGATTAAGCTTATTTGTGTAAACCATTGTGTGTATGCTCTCCCCTTTCCCCCTTTAGGGATCTTGGCTAACCAAAAACAAATATGTTTACTTGCTTGATTGCCTTACTCAAAAACCTACTTTCAAAGTATGTTCTTCTCTTGTCCATCTATGGGGTCATAAAATAAAAAAACAAAGTGTATTTTTCCCTTTTTATTTTTTTTACTTCATGGGTGGAGTCAATTACCTTCCCACTAGTATTTAGGGGTGCGTTGACCTAGGAAGCAACATCCTAGCATTGTACCAACCCTATTATCTAACAAGGTATAAAAATTAGGGTTATGTCAGCATTATCTTAGCTGGAAATATTTTTTAGGACCTGATTGCACACACTTCATTAAGACCCTTACGACTGAAGTGGTTACAAAGGGACTAGACCCTTTGGTGAATGGCCCTTAAAATCTCAATCCAATTGATAGATTGTTCTAAAGTACCCCTGTACCGCAAGGTATATCAAGACTTTCTAGTTTGCCAATTAAAAACTTAGATTAGAAACCACATTTTTTATGTATAACTCATTGATGCATGGGTACAAATGTAACCAAGCCCCAAATATCACCTTCTAGTACAAACTTTTGAAAGAAGGGTAGAATTAAAATGCCACCAATAATTATTATAATTAATTAATGAATAATTAAATTTTTAATCCTCTTCAAGTCTAATATATCGAAAGGATTCAATGGTTATTTCATAACTTATGTAGTTTTTTAAATTTATGTTCGTGATTACTTGAGTATCTTATTAAACCAAGTTTTGTGTTCACAACCACTTTTTTCAAACAAGTACATCAAATTCTTGAAACCGAGGTCTCAAAACACATGCTCAAATATTTGTACACTAATCTATTATGCTGCCCACATTTATGAACCATCCTTAGCCATTTCATAATGTTATGCCTACAACTTAAAACAAAATCCTTAGTCTCATTTGGTACGGTTATGCTACCCATTCCATTTTTGTTTTAGAATTGTATTTTACTGTGCCAAATCAATTCTCAAATTCTAAAGCTATTTCACCGTATTTTTATTTCATTCCAAGGATCAAGGACTAACCAAAGTTTCACCCTTTTCAAGTCAATTCCAAGTTCCAAGACCATTCGATATTATTCTAGTTTCATTTCAAATCCAAACTTTGATTTTTCTCATGTCAAAACAATTATAGATTTCAAACCATTTGACCTTGTTTCTGATTTCATTCCAAGTTAGAGTCAAGACACAATAAAATAAAAACATCTTTTAAATTAGGTAACTATTCCAAACATGTCTAGGTATATGTTCAACAGTGCCTCTTACGGTCCTAACCTTGAAGAAGATAATTTTTAGGATCCTTTGGGATACCTTAAAAAATTTAAAACTAGTGAGGATGGTGAAGACCACCCAATAGTGTTCAAAGACTCTCACTCTATTATTGTAACTAGTCAAGTTCAATACGAACAACAAATTTCAAAAGATAAAGATGAAGGGCTTTCACAATTGCTAGAATCTAGTGCTAGGCTTCCCCCTAATTTCCCTATAGAACAACTATGCATTCTTGTACGAGTAGAAGAGTCACCATAAGTGGTAACAATTACCTAAAAATAACCTCTTACCCAAAGTGTGAAACTAATTATTATGTCATCCAGTAAAGGGCCTCTAGTTGACCCATCCCAACATGGTTAAATCATCTCTTCTACCATATAACAAATAAGCCAATGATATGTCGATCAACTTGTTGTTAATTTAGTGGCAATGTCAATCAATAATTCCACATTTGTAGAGCAAAACCAATTGCTTGAACAACCTCAACAACTTTTGGACACCTCTACATCTAATTTAGATCCATTGGACTCTTTTAAACATGTGACTCAAATGAATGCTACGTAACAAGTTCCAATTAACATGCAACATGCCTTCTTCAACCACCAAGAGACCATTTCTAATGTGCAACAAGTGTCAAATAATCCACAATAACATGTTGCAAATAATCCACCACCACAGTAAGAGCTGAGTGGTTCACAAAACACATTGCCTACTTCTTTAAATTTTTAACAACAATGCTTTCTCATCAACCAATAATGAATTCATCAGAACCAACAACAAACTCCATCGAACCAACAACATATCCCTTATAATTCACAATAGATTCCTTAGAATCAACAACTTCATCTAAACTAGAAATGCCTCACCTATTCCAATTCAAATATAAACTAACATCAAACTCAAAAAATTGTTTATAGGGTTCATATCTCTAATAGAACCTCACAAAGGGGATCCATCCCCACTCATGACAACCAAGGCCAAAATTCCACAAATGCCTAGTAGAGTACCTTGCTTTCATCGTATAATGTTCTTAATGTCCAAGAGTGAAATACAATAAAACAAATAATATCAGGACTTCAAATAAGTAATCAAGCACCTAAGAAGTATAAATTTGATGAGATATGCCTGTATAATTTTATATCAATTTTCTCCAAGTGCCTTTCCCACCTCATTTCGAACTGCCCAAGTTTGACAAATATAAGGGGAAAGGTGATCCATGAGAATATTTGCAAGCATTCTTTGTCACATGCCAAGAAGTAGCCTAAAACAACATTTATCTATTTCATTTATTTCCACATAATTTGAGTGGACATGCCTTGGAGCGGTTCTTTTAATTACCAAAAGGATCAATTTCCACATTTGATGACCTATTAGAAAAATTTGTCAACCACTTGTCCTACAACATCAAACATGAACTCATAGTTGTTGATTTACGTAATACCAAGCAACAAGGAGGATAAATTTTCTTAACATATTTACAAAGGTGGAGAGCCTTTGCTAGCTATTTCTCACATAATTTTCTAGATAAAAAGTTAGTAGATATCTTTGCACAAAATAGAGGTTGCCCATAATCTCAAACTAAATTATGTTAGCACATTTGAAGAAATAATTGACAAAAAGGTGTAGATAAAAAAGACACTTATTGACAAGGGTATTGTAAAAATATACTCTCAAGCCCAATCTCTAACACAAACTCAGGTGCCAAATCAAGAAGGTGCCAAATCAAGAAAATGCAATGGAAAAGTTGAAGACCTTCATTAAGAATAAGAACATGGTAGGAAACGGGGAAGCAATGCACGTATTGATAGTATAGCCACCACTTATCCAAAATACCCCACCTAATCTACTAATTACATTGCAAATATTTCCCCACAATGAGGATGCTACCAAGACATAGACTTTAGTGGCCTTGAAGAGCCTATTGAGGTGATATTCCAAAAACTAGTAGCAACTAATTTAATTGTTTGCCCTATTCCAAAACCCTCTCTAGAAGATCAACCTAATCCAACATGGTATCACGATAATGAATATTGTGATTACCATCATGTGGTCAGCCATGCAATCTACATATGTGCAATTAAGGAATCTTAATGAAAATTTGCTTGAAAATAGGGAAATTGAGCTGGAGAAAATACCAACTAAGATATGGGAAACTAAAAAATCCCTTTTCATAAGCTTAACAATTAGTAAAATAGAAACAATTAGAACCAAGGGTAAGGCCACAATCAAAATCAAGTACGGGGTCAAAATCAACATCAAGGACAAGGCCAAAACTAGAACCATGTCAATCATAATCAAGATCATGATACCCAAACTAACCAATTTGTCTATATAAGTTCTTTAACATTATAACAATAGTGTGGGATGTGTTACCAGTAACTATGTCACCACTATCAAGGTCACTCCTCACAAACCAAATAACACTCATCAGAGTTTAGCCCTTCTATTTTGGGACCACCACCTTTAACCATAGGTACTAAAACACAGGTCAAAATAATTCAATTGCACCTCATTCACCATGAATTACCATTCCTAGACCTCCACCCAATTCTTCTAATTTAAATAACTCTTTCCCAAAATGAAATTACATAGTTGCAACTAAAGGTCTAAGAGATACCCTCCAAGGACCTTTGCCTTCTTCCAATACCAATCCTAACCCTGTGCAATACTCTACACCGCCAAAATAAAATACATCTTGACCTTCTACTGAGAAACCATGTAATATTAGGGAATAATTGATCAAAATGCCTATGTAAATTTCTATTATGGGTATCTTGTGCATGTTCAAAGTTCATTGTACCATATTGAATGATTTTATCCAATATACAAAGTGGCCAATGACATTGAACTTACCCAATTCCAAGCCCTCATGGGTCACTTTTCCCCAAGTCAATAGGTCACATTTGATCAAAGAGATATGTCATCCCTAGGTCCCCTTCACAATAATCCTCTGTACATCGAAGCCATCATTTCTCACCACAAATTCAAGTGGGTTATCATAAATAATGGTTCTGGGTTAAACATAGCATCATTGAATTTAATCTAAACTTTGGGATATGCAATAACATATATGTAACCCGATACCATTACAATTAAATCTTATGATAATGCAGAGAGAGAATCTTCAGGAACCATTTATTCACCTTTCATTATCAGACCTATCACCCATGACACCTTATGCCATGTCATTGATATATAGTTGTATTATAATCTACTTCTTAGTCATCCTTGGATCCATGAGTCATGAGTTATACTTTATGCATTGCATCAATGCATTAAATTCCTTCATCTAAGATTAGAGGTCACTATTCCTAGCGATATTTAGCCATATTAGTATTACAAAAAACTAGAGGCCAATTACGGGAACTAAAACTATTGTCCTAGCACTGAGTTTGTAATAAATAAGAATAAATAAAAAGTTCATTAATCTCACAAATATAATTACATTGACCCTAGTGACCTCACGTCCACTTCCTCTAATCCACCCCCTCCCTCGAGAACATTTATGCTCATTTTACCATTGAAGACGTCAATATTTCCACATACAACATCTAGGATGCTTTCCATTTGGGTAAGCTGCCTAAGTCTCATAAATCATATGGATAACCTAAAATAGCCATTAATACTAATAAGATCAACATGATATGGTAAAATAAATCCATTTATAGCCAAAAATAATTGGTCCCATTTGTACTAGATACGTCACCAAATCAAGATCGACCAACTAGTGTTGAAGGATCTTGGTTGTATGGTGATAGTTTTGTAGTGCGCTTTCAAAATGCTAAATACCCTATCCCTAATAGAATCATGGAAAACCTAAACAATGAAGGAAAATGTCTATGGGAAAAATCACAAGGCATTATTGAGCCCGTACCCATGATAAAACATATAGGAAGTTGAGGCCTTGGATTTACACTGCTTGGGGGTGACCCCATAGATTTCAAGAGTGATACTACTTCATTTACTAATGAAAAGACTCCTGACAACAATGCAGAGTCCTATTATAGTGCCTATGATGAGTTTTTTAATGTGAAACTCTTTAATACCAGTACCATACTTACCATTACAACCAATTTTCTTCTTTCCCTTCATCATCCATACTAATTGATTGGGACTAGTAATATTTAATTATACCATTGGATAAATCTCAGAATGAAGATACGTTATTGAATTCATGGGTCTCAGAGATAGGTTACCAACTGGTGATCACAAAAAAGGATTTGACTTCATGTTGGACACTACAACCTACTTTGGAGAGCACACAAACTTCCTTGGTCATAAAAAAGATAAAACATCGAGATCCTCTAGTGAAAACCTCTTTGAGGAACCTTTAGGTCAGGAAAAAAGTAAATATAAAGACAAGTCCATGGGTGAAAACCTATTTCAAATTCCCTTGATAGGGAGGTTCACTCATCTCCTCAAGAAACTCAATGTCCTCCTATTCCAAGTATTATCATTGGTTCCAGTGTCAGTTTAAAAGAACATAGAATTTTTGCATAATTAGTTGAGGAGTTCCCAAAGCAGTTTATCCAATGGCCATTGCTGGAAATGGCTGACTTTGATTCTTCTTACATGGGTGAGCCTTGTGGCTCACAAACAGTCAAAGAAGATCGATTCCATTCACTTAAAACTATTCTAGAAGATGGTTCTAGACTCCTTGTAGAAGATACCACAAAAGTGAACATTGGTACTTATGATGACCCCAAAATGATCCAACTAGGCACATCCCCCACTACTAAAGAATGTGAGTTAATTATTACTATCCTAAATGATTTCATTGATATATTTGTCTGGTCCTATTTTGACATGTTAGGTTTATACCCCTCTTTAGTAGTGTATCAACTTATGGTACATCTAGATGCCAAACTAATCAAGTAAAAATTGTAGAAAATACATCTATGTATTATACTTGTTAAAAAGGAACTAGAAAAGCTATTGGGAGTCGACTTCATTAGACCACTAGATTATTCAAAATGGATATTAAAAATTGTTAATGTCAGTAATAAATTGCAAGTTAATCACTTATGTATTGATTTTAAAGACATCAACAAAGCATGCCCTAAAGATGACTTCCCTTTGTCAAACATCGATATGATAGTAGACTCAACAAATTGATACAAGATTTTATCCCTCATGGCTGGATTCTCAGGGTATAATTAGATCAAAATTTCACTTGAAGAACAACTTAAGACAACATTCACTACTCTATGAGGAATGTTTTATAACCACATCATGCCATTTGGTTTAAAGAACACTGGTGCAACCTATCAGTGTGTCATGAGTGTCATCTTCCATGACATGATGCATGACATTATTGAGGACTATGTAGATGATATCTTAGCCAAATAAAAGACACAAGTAGGGCACCTTGATGTTCTACAAAGGATCTTTGAGAGACTTTGTGAATATAAGGTACGCCTTAATCCTAAGAAGTGTGTCTTTGGCATCACTTCTAGAAAATTGTTAGGATTCATTGTATCACACAAGGGAATTAAAGTTGATCTTGCTAAAGTCAAAGCCATTATGGAAATGCCTCCACCATCTAATCTGGAGTAACTTTATAGCCTGTAGAGAAGGTCCAGTCTATTCATTGGTTCATTTCATAGTTGGTTGATAGATGCCATCCTTTTACTTGCCTTTTAAAGAAAGTTGTTACATTTTAGTGGGATACAAGTTGTCATCAAGCCTTTGAAAAATTGAAGACATACTTGGTGAAACCTCTAGTTTTGATGTCACCTACACAAGGGAAGCCTTTGATTATTTACCTATTAGTGACATAACATTCACTGGGGGCACTTTTGGCCGAACATGATAGTCAAGGTAAAGAACACGCAATTTACTACTTGATCCAAACACTTGTTACTTATGAGAATAATTACTCACCAATTAAGAAAGCTTGTTTAGCAATGGTGTTCACTTCTCAAAATTTACATCACTATATGGTAAACAATAATAACATTATTATCACCAAGGTATATCCACTCAAATACCTATTATCCAAGGCAACTCTAACAGGTCACATGGCCAAGTGGGTGATGATGCTAAGTGAGTTTGAGATTGAATATCACAATCAAAAAGCCATTGAGGGATAGGTCTTCATATACCAAATTGTTGATGATTCTCTATTAGATATCGAACCTCTCCTCTTTACTTTCTTAGATAGGCTAATATTGACCCTAGAGGAAGGGGTCATCGAGTCCAAGTAATGGAATTTATATTTTGATGGCTCATTCACATCTCATGGATTTAGATCGAGCATATTATTTATTATGTTGCAAGGGGATCTCATTCCCAAGGCATTCCACATTGGCTTTCATTATACCAACAACATAGCTGAGTATGAATCTCTCATTGTAGGACTTTCTCTCACTGTATAGTGGAACATTCAATAGTTGATGGTATATGGGGATTCTTAGTTGATCATTAATCAGGGCACAAACCAATACCAAACAAGAGATGAAAAACTTGTACCCTACAAGAATATGATCAACAAGCTCAAGTAAAATTTTAAAACTCTTTAATTTAAGCAGATCCTAAGGGCCAATAATCGGTCAACTAATGCAATGATAACTATTGGGTCCATGATAGTAGTAGTTAGTAGTGTTAAAGAGTATCAGTTTCTCATTCAGAACCTTCTTTAGCCAACCCACAAATATTTAGATTCTAAGATGGTATGTAATATTATTGGTCCCAATCCCCCTTGGTACTAAGACCTATATGACTACCTTTATGACCAAATTCTTCCTGTTGACCTATCTTGAACTCAATACAAAGCCTTCCTTCATAAAGCTACCTAGTATGCCCTATTGGGTAACACATATTATCATAAAGGCTATGATGAAATGTTGTTTCACTGTTTATCTTTAAGAGAATCCAAACTAGCGTTGAAGTATGTACATGAAGGAATCTATGGTTCCTACACCAGTGGTATGGTCCTCACCAAGAAATTCCTTTGAACCGAGTATTACTAGACAAAAATGGAGATGGATGCTTGTTGACATGTCAAGAAGTGTGATGATTATCAATGATACAGTTATTTGATTCATGCTCCTTCCCTACCACTTTAGTCGATCACTATACCTTGGTTGTTTTCAATGTGGGGACTCGATCTCAAAGGAAAAATAAACATTACTTCTTTAGATGGCCACAAGCATATCCTGACCACTACATAATACTTTACTAAGTGGATAGACGCCATTCCCCACTTACATAACCGATAAACATATTGCCAAGTTCATTCATTACCACCTCATATGTCGCTAAAATATGCCCTCTGCTATTATATTTGATAATGATAGACCATTCAATAACAAAGATGTCAAAGCCCTCTATACCAAATTCCATATTAAACATAAGAGGTCCATGACTTTTTACCCTCAAGGTAATGACTAAGCTAAGGTGTCAAACAAAACCATTGTTAAGATTTTGAAGAAGATTATCAATGATGTTAGTCATGATTGACACTTGTAATTATTCCAACCTTATGGGCTTACCATACCAATACTTGCACACCTACTGAAGCCACACAATACTCCTTGGTCTTTGTTTTTTAGGCCATTATTCCTATCGAGGTCGAGTTACCTTGTTTACAAATTTCCTTACAGAATATCATTCATGATGAGTATAGAGTTACCATATTATAAGAGATGGAGCTCTTGCATGAGAAGCGGTAGGCTACATTAGACAATTTGAGAGCATATCAAAATTAGCTACATCACATTTGTTAAAATGTGTTATCCCTAGAGAATTCAAATTAGTAATTTAGTGCTAAAAGATAATCAAAAGAACACCAATAATGAATGCAAAAATAAAGGTAAGTTTGAAGCATATTGGCTTAGGCACTTTCTTGTTACTGTAAATTATGGTTCTAGGGCATATAGACTAGCTACACTAGATGGGCAAGAGTTCAAAGAGACTATGATTATAATGCATCTAAAATGATAATATGCTTAAACTAAAAATGAACCATTGTCTATGAGATTCATCGCTTGGGGGAAACCGTTTAGTATTCATCCATTTCCCATACCATTCCTTTGACCATTATTATTATTTCTCGCATCATTCATTAGACCTATCTTATTCATTTTCTATATTTTCCTATTACTGATCATAATCTTGCTTATAACTAATTAGTGATACAAAACGATTCAGAGTACATTTTTAAGGAAACTTCAGACTGATCAACATCAACTTATTTTTAGACAAGTGTATTAGGGTATGTCAAAAAGTGTGTTACCTACTTGATAGTTCCCTGAGACAATTTGCTAATTACTTCTCCCCACATTATTTCCCTGTTATGTACCTTTCTATTCATATCTTATTATTTCAAGGTATTTTACTTTGCCTTAGGTTCTATTATTGGTTTGTGATACTGTAATGTTGCAAACAATTTAGCTATTATTTGAACCTCTCCCTAGGGTTATTTTTCTTTTGCTAGGTGGTTCCTTGTGCATTTGTGCATATTACCTTACTTTCCTTATTATGTAAAAACCAAAAACATTGAAAAGACTTAGAAAAACCTAAACATTACAAAATTAAGAAAATTGGCTTATAATCTCCATGGGAGATATAAAGCCCCAAAATTTTCTAAGTAGGAGCCTCTTATCTAATCTAATTCATTTCAGATCATCCTTACCATACCATGTATTATCCTCCCATTTCTAGGAGAACTACATCAACATGAAGTCCACACAGACCATATAGGCAATGCTTGGATGCATGGGGCATTTCAAGTCAGTTTGACCACTCTTTGTTCTCGCTCTTCATTTTCAATTTTATTCCCATTTATCTCAACCATTTTCTAACACTCTTGCCATTTTGAGAGCAACCTTTGTCTAATGCTCTCACCATTTTGTGAGCAACCATAGTCTAACACTCTCTCCATTTTGTGAGCAACCATTATCCTGAATGTTCTCATCATTTTATGAGTATGCATTTCCTATTCTTCCTCTATAATCACATATCTACTTATCATCACTTTTATTATATCCCGAATCTTGGGATAATTACATTTGGCCTGAAGTACATTAGACTATGTAGGCAATTTTCACTCGCATTGGGGCATTTAGAGTCAGTTCAACCACCCCTTCCCTCTTCTTTTGTTCTCCATATTACCATAACCGATCCATTATCCCTTTAACCTAGGGGAACAATATCCAAAGCGTAACACCTTATTCATTACATGTACATTGTTGTTAAATTATTTGATTGGGTTCTTTATTTTATTGCATTGTGTTTTTGGTTTGGGCCATTTATTTGTTTGTTTACCTATTTATTTGGGTGTTTTTTACTTTGCTAGTTGGATGTTTGTTCTTGTTTAGTACATTTTGTTTCCACTTAAGTCTTGATGTTTCATATCTTGATTTTAAGTAGTTTACATTTTTTATCTAGGATATTTTATTATTTGATCATGTTTGATATATTTTATTTACACCTAAGTCTTGATATTTTGTATCTTGTTTACATTTTGTATTTTAACTATTTTATTTTATGTTTTGTATTAAAAGTGTTATGTTTTTTTATTTTACCTTTTAGGGTTTTACAAGAGTAATTACCTGTGTTTGTTTAAGGGGATGAGATGCCTAAATCAGTTTAATAAATTATAATAATTAAGAGACTAATTTATTATTGCATTTGACTTATTTTAAATTTATATAAATAGCAACAAATAGGTATAAATAAAGACTTAGTTGAAAACTAACTGTCATAGATGATCTGGTTTTTGGAATTCAAGATCTGAGCAGTAGTCTATTTCATCAACAAGATTTTGATGTTCGTGTGTTCACTAGATAGTAGTCCAAGTTTGGACAGTAGTGTCATCCATTTGCAATGTCCTTAATGTGTCACTAATGTCATCTTTTTAGGAGTGTTCCTATTTTTAGGGAGTACCTGCACTTGTGTCTATATGTTTTCTTCTTGTGAGACCGAAGCTTGTAGTTATGTATTATACCTAGAAAGTTTGATTTGATGTGCAAACATTATTTATCTTTGAAAGTATGATATGATCAAGAATTGAGTGTGTTAGTGGGATGGACTAGACATCCTCAACAACCTATTATGTACATAGTTGCCTACATACCAATACTTTGAAGAGGGATCAAGTCCAATGTAGTTCTCCCACCTAGTGCTTGATGTATGTGCAAGTAAATTGTATAATGAGAGTGGCCTTAGATGCTTTGAATGTGTTTTAGCTTTAAAATACTTGAAAACTAGACTTAGGGTTGTTGTATATGGTAGTATGTAGAAAGTAGGGTAGAATAGGAATAATGTACCTTGATTTTGGACAACTTTGTCTTTGGTTTAAATAGTTTTTGCATCTATTTCCATATAGAGAATAGAGGTGGATTATACTTGTATTTATAGGGTTTTGTTGCTTATGCGGATAAGAAAATGAACTTAGGTTGACCTTAGGAAGGGCACACATTTGAAAAACTATCCATTTGGAAGAGTTACGACTAAAGACAGTAGTGCATAGTTGGGAACACTAGCACTATGTGGTTATAGTGTCCCAAATGTGGTGTTAATGTCTTTTTGGCAGACTGCTGAGAAAGTTGGATTAGAGTCAACGGTGATAGTTTAGGGACTATGTCTTGACTAGTTGTAGGTGATTATGGTCTGTTGAATGAATGAAAATGTAAGTCTAAGGCTCTAGAATGGGTCTATGGCTAGCCTAGGGATAGGTTGACTCAAGTGATACACTTAGTATCTAATTACCACTTTTAGGTTATTACATTTACCCCCAATTTATGCTATTAATGTAATAAAGTGAAATGACTAGCATAAATGAAAAAGAAGCATACCTAGACTTACCTTTGAAGTGAAGCCCATGTAGATGTGTTTGAATATGCGATTCTGGGTATATGTATGTGAAATATGATCCAAATCAATGTCTTGTAATGAAACATGCAAAAATTAGTCCTTATTTAAGAGATAATCAAAAGCAAAAGACTATGCTGAAATGAAATAACTGAGTAAAGAGAGAGGAAAAGAATGAATACACCTATTTAGGTACGTGAACCAATGCATGAACCTGGTGACAACCTCTATGTGTGAATGTGCATAGTGATTATATCATTGAATAGCTTGAATTGAGTTGACAGCTTGCTCAATCCTCATATAGGTGGCTCAAGAACTCAATCTAGTTTTGAGTCCATGATTGCCCACTCGTATTTGGTGGATCCTAATCTCTATGAATAGCTTGGATAAGATTGTAAGTGTGTCGAACCCTCTCATATAGGTGGCTCAAGAACTCAAGTATGTCATGACTCCATCATTCCCCCTATGTGTAGTATATGCATCTGTAATTGTACCATACAAAGTGTTGAAAGTATCTAACTGAGTAATCTAACTGTGTATTCAGCTTTGCAGCCACTTAGGTATATTAAGCAACTTTGGGCCACTCTGGAATGCCAACTACTACAGATAGAGTAGGGCATGAATCTAGTGACAACTTGGAATGTGATAGTAAGTGTATATGACATAGAGAATGACATGGAGTTTGCCAAACCTGTGACTATATCTATGCAAATCTATATTATACCTAGTGTATTGGTATGAATGATCTAGACTATCTTAAAACTAGGGCTATTGGATAGTAGTGCCCTGTATTAGTTAATAGCACCTAATTGGTACTAGTGTCCTGATCTAGGTGCTAATGACTATCTAATCTGATCTTTGTGTGGTTCGGATTGACTGTTGAACCTCTATTATGTTATGTGTTTGCCCTAAGTCTAATATCTAAAACTGACCCTGTGTATTGAAATGTATATATGAAAAGCAAAATAAGAGCCTAATCTTTGTTACAACCCCTATAAATGCCCCCTCTTTTGAGGGTAGTTGTGAAAATTGAGGAAGAACTCCCCTATAAAGAAGTAGCTCTATAAAATGTGTTAATTAGAGCATGATATTCCAATATAATGTACAAACATATCATCAAAATGTAAATGTATCTAAGCAATAGTAAGAAATATAAAATGTATGTTGTAATCTAGCATTAGATAAGGGTGTCAAGATTGATGTAAGCAATGTATAACATCAGTAAAATTTGAGTAACTACATACGAAAATAGGGCATGATGTCCATCAAGGCTCCCAAGTAGGATAGGTAGATGCATGAGGTCCCTCGTGGCATAAAAAATTGGTGTGTGTAACAAGCAAATATAAGTGTCATGGTGTAGAAACATACAAAGAATCAAACATACAAGCACATGAGGCATGCAAAAAGTAGGCCAAGGGGTCATAATATAAGGGACATGGGCACATGTCATTAAATTTGAGAATGAAGACATATAAGGACATGTTCAATGTCCATATACACAAACAACAAGTAATTTGGTGTAGAGCCACAGATAAGGACATGTTCAAATGTCCGCATATAGAAGCATGAAAAAACACACACAAGGGACTTGGGTACATGTCTAAGGCATACAAAGAGATAAGTGATATAGAAGCCAAGGAATGATGGCATAATTAAATGTTCTCGAAGATGTAAGAAGCATAGTCACACAATCAAGTCTAATCTAGGAACTAAAAATGAAAGCATGTATAACTATGTAATACAAATCTATGTAGATGTTAGGGTGCATATATACTGAAGATAACTAATGAAAGTCGACAAAAAATATGAGTAATTAATAGAAATGATCAATATCAAGATAAATCAATGCATAACTGGAATGTATAGTATGTAAAGATAAAACATGGCTATAACAACTATGTAGGATATGCCCCAAAGTGGGCAGATGTATCAATGTATAAACCTAGATTGGTGTAAATGCCCCTAATGGGTAGATAATAGTTAATCTAGATCAGTGTAGTGGACTAGATTCCTATTTGGAATCTTCAAGCACTCAACAACAATAAATAAAGCATATGTGTATGATAAAACCAACTACACTAGGATAGCTAGCAATATGCAATATCTGGCAAGTAGTATAAATCTAAACAAAGCAATGCATACAATCTATTAAAAAAATGGATTTTTGAAATATTTGAATGTTTTTGTATTTTGACATATTATATCATTTTTATATTTTTTGAGTGTAATCTATGTATAGGCATATGAAAATAAACTATGTACAAGGAGCGAGAGAGACAAAGTAAATACTAGAAATGTAAATGAAACAAAATACAAGTAAAGTGTAATGTTTTTAAAGACCCATGATCACATCCATGGGATGTGGATAATCAAATAATGGATTTGATGGAAGATTATCCAGTGTCAGATGCTGAACCCATACAAACTCAAATAAATCATCATCATCATTATCATTGTACCAATATGTATGTATCAGTTGGGCCTTATCCTTACCATGAGTCTGGAATCTATGCATTTGAATGACATGTTTCTCAACTATGTAAAATGCCTCTCATGTAGTCCTAATGTAAACCACGTTAGACCATGGAGCATCTATGTGAAACATGTGGTTATCATTGATGTCATCATATAAAATGTGAACCATGTGTCCATCATGAGTGAATGTTAAGCATCTCTCTAACTAATCAACTATAACCTCCATCACCTGTAACCATGTACTGCCAAGTGTAACCTATATATGTGTATCTTTGCTCAAAATGAAGAATAATGTACTGGCCACCTTAGGGCCACATGCAATTGGTAATGTAATATGTCCAATGTAGCCCTGATAGAGTATAACATGTTGTAGTTCTCTCTGATAACCAATGTGGTGTAAAAATCCCAAAGTGAAAGTATTAGGATTAAAATCCTCATCTATAGCCACATGTGGAAGATATCTATCTGCAATAAATATCTGCATAGTCAATGGATCAAGTCATAAATATCTATGTCAACAATGACTCTGTCACAGTGCTTGTATTTGTGTAGTAGCTCATATCACTGGTGGTGGTGATGGTTGTGAAGGTGGAGGCTGTATAATCTAGATAGTGCCCTTTGCCTTAAATTTATTTAGCTTATGTTGCAGTGTTGCACACATGTTTGTATCATGTCTTGTGAGTTTATGGAAATGACAAAATGGTTTCCCATTCTGTAGTGACAATTTGCTAGTTGATTTGTGTTAGATTATCGGTAATAACATCAATCCCTTATCAAGCAATAACTATAATATATGGTGTGGTATTTCATGTGAGCTCCCTACCTGAATCTATATGACTGAATTAGTATCCATGAATGTGACCATATTTATTGAATGGATCAAGGGATCTACTACTGACTGTGGCTGAGTATGGGATCTTATAGCTATATAATCCTGAACAAGTGATGTTACTGGTGTTGGGAGAGGTATAAGTGCCTTTTAATTATATCTATATTTCCTTAGACCCAATGGTGTAAAGTTCAACCCACATAAATAATCATCAATGTCTATAGGTGGTTGATCATCCTCTATAGTGGCCTGTGAATTTGTGTTAGAATTATTAATGTAAGCCTCTTCTGAATTGACAAATAGGGGTAAATGGCTTGTGAGAATATCATCATTTATCTTGGATGAGGATGTCTGCATTGGGAGAGGTTATTCCTCTATGCTCAGTGAAGTTAATTATGCTTAGAAAGGTTGGTCCTCTATCATTGAAGAAGGTAGTTGTCCTCGAAGAGGTTGGTCCTCTATCATTAATGAAGGTGTTTATGTTGTAGGATGCTCTGGAGGTGGTGTATGAACAATCTTACTAGACTCCCCCATATTGTAAATATGCATCTACTCAATAAGAATCTAGTGAGGTGGGGTTTTGATGAGAGCATGAGGTGTCCCATAAGATAATGTACTCGATGTGGGAGGTTCAATGAGCCTGCAATATTGAAATGGTTGATTATTGGTTGGGCATGTGTATAGATACCCATCATGTAAAAATTTAACACATCTATGAAGAGTGGAAGGTACAATTTCTATAACATGTATCTAGGGTCTCTTGAGTAACAAATTATAATGTAAATGATTTGGCATGACCTGAAAGTGGCTAGATAATGTATTTGGTCCCACTATAATATCTAATGTGATTGATCCCAATGTTTG
>JARHVA010006779.1:582500-592500 GCA_037957365.1 Torreya grandis | reverse complement strand
GTTATTAAGATGGACTGAACATCCTCAACACCCTATTATGTAAAGAGTTTCCTACATACCAATACTCTGAAGAGGGATCAAGTATGATGAAGTTCTCCCACCTAGTGCTTGATGTATGTGTAAGTGAATGTTAGAATGAGAGCGGCCTTGGATGCCTTGAATGTGCTTAAGCTTTTAAATACTTGAAAACTGGAATTAGGGCTATTATAGATGTTAGTATGTAGAAAGTAGGGCAAAATAGGGATAATGTACCTTGATTTTGCACAACTTTGTCTTTATTTTGAATAGATTTTGCATCTATTTTCATTTAGTGAATAGAGGTGGGTTAGATTTGTATTTATAGGGTTTTATTACTTGTGTGGATAAGAAAATGAGCTTAGGCCAACCTTATGAGGGGCACACATTTGAAAAACTATCTATTGGGAAGAGTTGGGGCTAAAGACAATACCGCCCAGTTGGGGACACTAGTGTCATGTGGCTATCGTGTCCCAAATGTGGCACTAATGTCCTTTTGGCAAACTAATAAGAAAGTTGGATTGTAGTCAAAGGTGATAATTTAGGGATTGTGTCTTGACTAGCTATAGGTGACTATGGTATGTTGAATGACTGGAAATGTAAGTCTAAGGCTATAGAATGGGTCTATGGCTATTCCAGGGATAGGTTGACTCAAGCAACATTCTTAGCATATAATTACCACTTTTAGGTGATTACATTTTTCAACTTAGGATTTGATGTTCTATCATTATATTGAATTCTAAATATTTGTATTTGAACTGGTCCATGTGCAATTAACATATAATTTTACAATAGGTTATCTATATTTATGACGCATAATCTCATTTGCAAGATTATAAACTAAGTGCTCAAATCTTACTATAGACACCAAAATTGTGTCGACTCCCCTTGGTCCCTCGCACACTTTATTAATTTAAAATAAATTACTTATTTTAAATTAATGACATCACCCTAGACACCTCACCTTAGATTCCTAGCTCTTAGACCATTTATCACCCTATGACTAATCATAATTACCTAAGACCTTTTTCAACTCCCCCACTAATTCTCATGCCTATTAAACCCGCCTTTGGACCATTCAGCAATGACAACCAAACTTGGCATACGGAGGAATGGGCAAAAGGCTAAAAATAGCCTTTTTACCCATTCTCTAGTCACCGACGTCAGTCAACAGTCGATCGACGCCGGCGGTATCACCGACGTCGGTTGCTTAAAACTAAATTCTAACCTTGGTTGGAACCCGAATGCGAATTCTCTTGCTCTCGAGATCCGAATTCTCTTGCTCCTCGACTCCTTGCATATTAAAGGCAGGCTTTAGGATGAGGCATCAACATTCTATCATCACTCTCCAGGCTAAGAAACTCTGCAGAATTCACTCCACACCAGATTGAAACGTTGCATGAGGTCTCCTACATCAGCCATAAGGGAACAAGTCTTCTACACTTATGGTTCTCCACCAAGAGCTAAGTATTATTCTGGTTTATATTTCAGTATTTTTAGAATGCATTGGTGATTACTCCATTGAATATTCTTGAGTACTATTGATAGACAACTCCACTTTCTTTCTAGAGAGGCTGAAAAGCCTTCCTCTCATTCTTATTCTCTTTCCACCCCTGTCCTCTACCTTAGCCCTTTTCTAGACCATATTCACTGCCTTGCAACCCTGCACAAACCATTAAACTCTCAAACTCCTTCCATACTCCTCTGTCGACCACAGACTTTCCTTGAAACCCGTCTACGGCCCATTGCCCCTACCGACATCGGCATCAAGGCCCATTTCCCCTACCGACGTCGGTAGCCTAACCGACACCGGCAACATTGACCAACCGATGACGACAGACTAACTGGCATCGACGATTGTGAGAGGCAGATTGCAGGAATTAGGTACACATCATCTATTTCTCTTCTTTAGACCTTCATCATTTCTCTTTCTAGCAACACTCTTTTGTCAAATAAGTGGATTGTCATCCCTCAAGAAAGTCTTTGCACTTATGGGACCGAGCTTTGCTTGGCAGTCCACCATATATCTAACATTTTCTTTGTTTAAGTCTTTCTTATCTACAGATGTCATCCTCCATAGCCAAAGAGGAGCTCCTTCAACATCTGGATACAGTGCGCAACTTAATCCGAGTATCATCTAACCCCTGACCATTCTTTTAGTTTCTTATTTCTTCTGAATGTAAACAAGCGAAAATGAGTAAAAACATTCTGGCACACCCAGTGGGACCCTAGAGTTTTTCTTGGGTTCATTTCTTCTAAAACAAACTTTCATATAGGTGCATTAGGAAAATTTCTCTTCTTGCATCCTTCTATCTTTTTATTTCGAAAAGAAACCATTAGCACAAGTTAAAAAGAACTTCTTACTTTTTTTTCTTGTCACTTCTTTTCTGCATCTTAGAGTAGTGAAAATTCATGCTCTTGACCTTTTCCTCAATTGTTTGCATCCGAACAAAACATTTCAGTTTGGGTTAAAAATCTATTGCATTTCATTCCTGCTTGAATGCATGTTTAGCCCTTACACTTAGTAATTAAAACGCATTATGAATAAATCGTAGTGCACATATGTTACACAACCTGACCACATTCACAAATCAAACATCTAAACATACCTGAGATAAGGCCCAACTATGATTTCATCACCTAGCGGATACCTTACCCTTCCTGGTAATCCTACTTGGACTTCACTACCAAGGGGAGAACCCACTCTGTTCTCTGGCAAAGTATAAACTCTAGGGGAAGTATATATTGGCTAAGCGACCCAGCTTGTCTCTGGGCTCGTGAAGTGAGGGGAGCAAGCTCCTAGCACCAGGCCACGTACAGAACCTAATACAGATTTTGAGCAACAAAACTCAACCCGAAACCAACCTTAGACTGCTTCTTTTAGTACCTATTCTAAAAGCCCAACTTCCCAAACACACTCTTCTAAGGCATAAGCCACCACGACTCTAAAATTTATTCTTAGGAATTTAACATTTAGAGGCTACTTGTCTTCATCTACTTTTTTTTTTATATCTATTTTTTTGAGCTGGTAAAGATGAATTATTCTGAGCTTCAAAAATGACTCAGAACTTTCTTCTTTCTTCCAAAAACTTTCAGTTTTTTGAGTTTCTAGAAATACACAGTAACTGACATCATTTTTTCCACCGACGTCGGCAACTGATCTTCACCGACATTGGTTATTTGACTGACATCAGCAAACTTACTTCACCGACATCAGTTTTTCTATCGACGTCAGTCACTATCAAAAAAAATTATTCTCAAACAATAAGCTAAAAACCCGACCTTTTTGCTGTTAAAAACAAATTCTGGTTTTCTGAGGCTGAAACATACAGTTTTTAGAACCTGAATCTATTTTGCCTTGGATGGTTTTGACTCGTAGTCAAACCAAAACTCTTGTTGACCACGCAAGGCAACAACCACTCTAGCCTTCGCCTTCTATATCAAGTCCCCAAATGGAGTATAATTCAGAAACTGAGCGTACTCCTATCCGACCAACCCCAACTCAACATCCAATTGTTCTCGAAGGGGATTAAGACTTTGAAAGGTTCCTTAACCTCAATGTCAAGGCTCTTCAGCACTATCTCATGAAAAGTCAAATGCGAGATCCTTCAGGCAACCCAGTTTATGGGATGCCAACTTCTTTAGTTGAAACGACAATCATATCAACAGCCGCCGTAACCCAACCCATGGTCACCCAGGCCATTGCCTCAACTAACAACCCAACCATGACCAATCTTCAAAGTGTGGCCTCTCCTTTTGTTTTTGGACCTACCTCCTTTGGGGTTTTTGTACCCCCTCAACCATAAACCATTCAACAAAGTTCTACACCATTCCAAAACTTAATTGTCTCCATCCCACCTACTCTTTCACCCATAAATACAAGAGTGACTACTTATCCTTCGGCTAGTGTTGCCACCATCCAACCACCTTTGGCGACATCAAGTCAAGTTGTGCCCTCTAGGTTCATGACACAACCACCCTTGACTTCAACATCAGTCCCTATGACTAGCTACCAATATGTTGCGCCTATACAAGCACAACCAACTATGTCATATGCTCCACCTAACACCTTCCAAATGCCTTACAACCTAAGGGGTGCCCCACCTACAAATCCATCAACCGATCTAATCAAGATGTTGATGGATAAGGTGTCAATTCTTGAGACATCCGTTTTGGGTTCAAAAAATGTTCTCTCATATGAACAAATATGTAATGAACCTATTCATCCTTCAGTCCCAATCCGACCATATCCTAGTCAGTGGGAACTTCCCAAGTTTACTCACTTTCAGAGTAAAGAGGACCCACTGCAACATCTATGAGCATTTAGACACGCTTGTTACCTTATAGCACATGATGATACGTTATTACTACGCATATTTCCCATGTTGCTTTTTGGTGCTGCCCTCAATTGGTATAGTTCTATTACCAGTCACTCTCTATTTACCTTTACGCAACTAGCTCAACTATTTTTTGACCACTTTTCAATTAACATAACTAAAAAGGTCTCCATCACGGACCTATATTCTATCAGACAATTCGACGATGAATCAATAGCTGATTTTGTTGCCCATTGGAGAGGTTTAATCAACCAACTCTCCTTTTCTTTACCTCAACCTGAGCTCATTGAGCTCTTTTCACAAGCATGTGCCAAACACATCTCATCTACTTTGTGGGTCCAAACATTCTGCACATTTGACGAAGCTTTCACCATGGCTAGGAAGCTTGAACTCCATGTTGTCGAAGAAAATAAAGTCAAATTGCGTAGTAAAAATACTAATGCAAAATCAAATGACCCTTCATCCAAATCTTCTTCTTCCAATCCCAAGTCCAAGGGATCAGCAAATGCTGTGGTACTTAGATCATCATCATCAACCACAACTAACCAATCCGAACCTTCCACATCTCAAAGCATTACACGACAATTCCAACAACAATACGTACAGCGTCAATATACTCCAATAAGAGAATCATACGCGTCTGCGTTGGATAAACTAGTTAAACAGGGAGTCCTCAACCTCCCCCAAATTCGACCACCACCTCAATTTGATCCCTCGCGTGCCATCCCTGCATGGTATAGGGAGAATGACTTCTATAATTATCACCGTGTCAAAGGCCATGACACAGACAATTGTAAAACCTTCAAGAGCATTGTCAAAGACATGCTAAACAAAGCTGATCTTGTCTTGGATGACCCAAATGCGCCACCTAACCAAAACATAGACATCTTCAGACAACCTTTCCCTAACCATCCCCTAGTTAAAATAACATTCAGACCATAGCCGAAGACCCCCA
Source organism: Torreya grandis (assembly GCA_037957365.1). Lineage (NCBI taxonomy): Eukaryota > Viridiplantae > Streptophyta > Pinopsida > Cupressales > Taxaceae > Torreya > Torreya grandis. Next base: position 587,193 of record JARHVA010006779.1, on the reverse strand, counting down.
AGAGCGTAATATATGCACGGTCGATATGGTTTTGCCTTTCATCCCTAACCAACCTCTTCCACAAATCGAAGAGGTTAGTCAACCTATCCCTCCACCAGAGGAAGAAGAGCCTTCTTCTCCTAATAGTCCTCCATCTACCCCTCTTATATTGGAGGACGCTCTAACCATACTAACACCACTAGCCCCACCTTCATCCTTCCTACTACCAATGGATCACCATACCTTTCCTGCTCTTCAACCCCAAGTAGAAGGCACGATCATCCCTATGCTCTTTCCTCTCGAAGAACCCCATTCTCCAATTCCTTCTCCACCGAGAGAAGAACTTGTCTCTTCACCTACTTCAATCGAAGAGGATCCAGTAATGGCTCTCTCGCCTTTGGCCTAAGATTGCCGCATCTAACACATTTCCACTCTCACAACCACCCAAATCTTTTGAAAAACTAATTATAAATCCTAGCACAATAGCTTCTAAACCATTCTCTCGACTGGCCGAAAACCTAGGATTTCTCCATTCGAGGAACTTAGAACATGAGGCATTATGGGAGCGACTCAAAGCTCCTTATCTTACACATCTCGTTTCATCTCGTACTATCGACCCTTCTGTGACAAAATCTCCAAGAGTCACCAATGAAGATCGGGCATCTACTTCCAAATCTTTAGAAGCTCAACCATCTACATCTGAGCCTAAACCCTCACAAACTTCCACTATACCGAAACAGGTTAAATCCCTTGGTGTTCGCCCCATGTCGAACCTCACTCACCCACAAGTGAAGGTAGACTTGAACCGCGCCTCACATAATAGTGGCCCTCACACCATACCAAAGAAGGCTACTAAACCGCGTCGAAAAACTCCTCCCCCACCTTCACCATTGCCCTCTATTTTGGGCCCACACCCTTCCACCTTAATAGGAGTGCTCCCAACTCCAACACCTAACAAAAACAAATCGCCTCCATTATCCCCTTTACCCATCAAACATATATTCCCTCCAAAACATCCAACACATCTCACCACAAAAGTGTCATCTACACGTGTGGTCACACCACCAAACAAAAAGGTGGTATGACCAACTCCTCCTACAACTCCTAAATAGAAGTTGTCAACCTCTACTGCAAAAAAGAGTGCGTACCCATTAGTGGGGTCTTATGCTTCACTGTTACGTCAATTGTTGCAGTCTTCTAGCATCACTCTCCCACCCATTAAGCCATACCAACCTCTCGGATCAAAACCATCTTGGTTTGATGACACTCAAATTTATGCGTATCATCGCACACCTGGACATGACACTGAGTGTTGATGTGCTCTTAAGGTTGTCATTCATCAACACCTGAAAAAGGGCACCCCTCTCATTAAGGACCCCTTCAACAAATCTCTGACATCATCCCATGCCTCCCAAACCTCCTCATCTTCACACTCATCATCTCTCAGATCAAAACCATCTTGGTTCGATGACACTAAATTTTGTGCGTATCATCGCATACCTGGACATGACACTGAGCGTTGTTGTCCTCTTAAGGTTGTCATTCATAAACACTTGAAAAAAGACACCCTTTTCATTAAGGATCCTCTTGACCACCCTTTCAACAAACCATTGACACCATCCCATGCCTCCCAAACATCTTCACCTAAATCGGGATCTCAACGCAAGACTATGGTCCCTCTACCACCTGCTACCCCTTTGTTTGAAATCAACACTATCAATGTGGCCACCAGGTCACAAACCATGAAGGATAAAGGAAAAGAGAAGGTTTCTATTCCTTGGACATATCCATTCGTCAAGCCTTTTCAACCACCAAAACCCAAGATTTCTATCTTGAGCACATCCCAACCAACATCTTCGAAACCACTTCATGACTCCATGGTGAAACAACTTCACCAAACCCCTATGAAGAATTCTTTGTATGATCTAATTCAAAGCTCTCCACAGCATCGTCTAACCTTGATCAGGGCCTTACAAGTAGTGGTGGTCCAACCTGAAGACTCCCAACCACTGGTTGCTTTGGTCAAATCATTACCAACCATTGCCTCTGTCAACATCAGTAATTCTAAGATTTCTTCCTCCATCTTGGAAGATCAAGATCTCACCCTTTTAAACTAAGCCTGTCAGACAAAAGCTTCACAGGATGCATCCTTGCGTTGTACTCCTTGTCAAAAAGGAACTTCAACATCTTCTCTCTATTTCATTTATTCAACCCATTGATCATCCACAATGGGTATCAAACATTCTCCCTGTCACAAAAGCGACTGGGGGAATTCAACTTTACTGACTATCACGACCTCAACCAAGCATTGACCAAACATCAACCAACCAAGCATCGACCAACACGTGACCAATATGGAAAGAAGTAAACGAGGCAAGTTTGCTCCTAATTGGCTCAAACCTTATATTATAACGCACAAGTATGGATCAGGGACTTATCATCTGTCTTCTCTTGAAGGCCGGCCAGAACCTGAACCCCTTAATGCCTTGCATCTGTGACCATTCTACTATTAATCAAGTACTCATTCACTTGATACTTAACTTGAGCTCGTCCCTTGAGCAACCCCTGTCATCCTCATTCCTATTCCTTTCAACCCTTTTTTCCTGCAAACATTAGTTAATCCTTTTTGCATTAATGCTTTGTCCTACTAAAAGGGGAAAACCTTAAACCTCTATAGCCTAGTCCATGACTAAAACTTCAGTCCTCAAAAACCTAGGATGCCTAACAAAAGGTCATAAAACTATAAATGTAGACTGCTCCCTCGAAGGACAGCTACATAATTGTTGTAATTGATAGACTGCTCCCTTGAAGGATAGCTATTCAAAGACATTCAACCATACAAAGCAAAATATAGACCAATCCCTCGAAGGATGGCTATGCCCAAATCTTACTACAAACAACACACTCTCAGAAGCTTCTCGCATCGATCAGCTTCACATATGACCACAAAACAAAACAACATCCCCACGTAGACTTCCAGCATTGATCAGTCTACCCAAAAAAAAAATTGACTGACAAGCTATTAAGTCATGGACTTGCCTATAGTCGTTCTCAGGGTCACCTATAAAAGGGGAAAAGTTATCCTTGCTAAAAAGGGTTACGCTATCCTCACATCTCAAATAATCAAACCTATTACCCTAACATACTAAAGGGATTTCGAGCTCACTTAATGTCAAGTGATTCGACTACTTCTCTAACATAAAACAATGGTCAATGACGTGATGCATGAACGGGGCTTTTGTTTGCAAAAACCCTATCTATGATATTATTATAGTCCTTGTCAATGAAAGAGAAACGCGCCTTTCACTTCTTATACATATTTGTCATACAACCAAACCCAACCAAACATACAACCCAACCTTTTTGTAACCACTAACATGACATTATCATAACCCATTTACACTAGTTTCTATGGAAAACAATACACATGGAAACTATCGACCAAACACGATTTATGTCCAGCATACACCATCACACAATATGGAAAAGGCTGAGGCATAAATACATTCATTTCATTTTTAGCATACACCATCACCAATATGGACAATTGCTAGGGATGAAAAACCATATAACCAATGTTATAGAATACACCACCACACAATATGGAAAAGGCTATAACATCATCACTCATTTCATTTTTAGCATACATCCATCACCAATATGGAAACTTGTTAGGGATGAAAAACCACATAACCTATGTTACAGAATACACCATCACATAATATAGAAAAGGCTATAACATCGTCATACACTCATCATTTCAAGCATGTACCATCAGACATATGGGAAGTGCTAAACCATTAACATGACCAAACCAACTATCAACATCTTTGACCCTTCCTCCCTTTTGGGAAGAACTACATTGGCCTGAGGCCCTTCAAACAGGGGCTATGTAGGTAGCACTTAGTTGACATGGGGTCTTCTGAGGTTAGCTCGGCCATCCATTCACCCGTTCATCTCCCTAATGACGTCAGCCATCTATTCGTTTGTTTGTCTACCTTATGGATAAACCATACAACCTTTAACCATGACTTAACCTAGTCAAAAACCCAACACATAGCCTACTCTCTTCTTCCTTTTTGGGGAGAACTACATTGGCCTGAGGCCCTTCAAACAGGGGCTATGTAGGCAGCACTCAGTTGGCATGGGGTCTTCTAAGGTTAGCTCGGCCATTCCTTCATCCATCCATCTAATGGACCAACTATCTATACCAAACCAAAATCATGACCAAACAATCAGCCCTGACACTGAATGAGTTACCTAAACTTCTCATGGGGCACATTGGAGATCACATACATCTCCCTGACCATAACACATGCCACTTGAGATCATACCATGACTCAACTCGACTCGACCGATGACCTTGGAGATCGCAACTATCTCCTCAGACCACGACCACTTTTGAGACAACTATGTCTTGGTTGTTTTGATTGCATATGCTACCTCACGAATAGTTAGCAAATTATCCACGACCCTCACAAGTATCGAATTGCGCTCCAGTTGATCCCCACTACTTGTGACATTTTTGTGTTTTCCAGGAGCACTTCCTGAGCCCAAGATACTTGGAACACGACGACCAATTGGAGCTTCAGCTTAGATCGAATAACCCAATCAACTACGACTAAAAGCTGGGGCCCAGTTATTTCAATTTTAGCACTCCTAGACCTTTGACTGCGATAATTTGACCTACCTATCATGTGAAGTGGTATATGCG